>JAUUDW010643658.1:0-10847 GCA_032361385.1 Panulirus guttatus
CTACTGCTAGAGCCCTCCCTCTCATTGGCAGTAGAGTCAGGCTGAAACCCGGAGATTCTTAGCACCCCATGATGCCGAGGACTAGGGGCCACAGATTTGACGGACACTATCATCATGATGCTTACAGATGTTAGAGCGGATAGGAAATGACATGAGTACTTATGTGAAAAAAGTAATAATAATGAGCAAGGTATGTTTAGGTGTGTAGTGCTTGTAAGAAGATGGCAGGGCTAGCCCGGTAGTCCCATTTTGATGAGACAGGAAGTGGTTTCAAAAAATCATTGAATGCTTGGGGTCTAAACGTGCAGGGGGTTGTAATATGTGCACGGAATAGAGTGAACTGGAGCGATGTGGTATATGGGATGCGACATACTGTCAGTGGATTAAATCAGAGCATATGAAATGATTGGAGGAAACCACGGGATGTTTCGAGGGGTATGTTTGTGGATAGGGAGTTGTGGTTTCGCTGTATTATACACGACAGCTAGAGCATGGAGGCCTTCTCCTCGTCAGTTCCTAGCTCTACCTCGCTGACACGGAAAACGTTAGACAAGTCTGCAAGAAAGAAGTGCAGCATTATGCGTTCTTAGTTATTCTTTCTCTGGTGCCGGAAGGAGAAGTGGGTAGTGAATGTGCCTTCTGCTTTAGTGTCCTGTCTAACAGATTTAGAACTTAGGATATGATCGCTTGCAGTTAACCCCATCCATCAGGTCTCCTGATATCTTTTCCTCCCACGTAATCCCATGTACCACCTCTATTATCTTTTACTATGACTTGTAATACTTTTCACTCCGTTTACCACCCTTCAAGAACTGTACCTCCTTCCATCTCCACCTGTGCCACCCCTCGCCACCTGTGCCACCCTTTACCACTTGTAATACTCTTCATCACCACCTGTGCCACCCCACTACCAGTACCACTCTTCACCACCATCTGTCCCACCCTCCACCACTGTCTATGCGACCTTTCGCCACCTTTGCCAACCTTCACCACCTCCTGTGCCAGCCTTCACTGCCTGTAGTACCCTTCACCACCACCTACGCCACACTCCACCACTACCTGTATATACCAACCATCGCCACATGTACTCCCCTTCACCACCACCTATACCACCCTCTACCACCACTCGTAACACATATTCATACCATCTTTATCAATCCTTACCACCTGCACTGCCCTTCACCACCTCTATCACCTGTCACCGCCACCTCTACTAACCTTCACTTCCACCTCCACCACTCTTCACCACCTTTCCCCCCCTCTCCGATCGGCTTGGTGACAATGTCAACCGTAGCCCCTATCCTCTAGCCCCGCCCACACCTCTTGGCCCATCTCACACACACCCCCCCACACCACCTGCACCACGCCACTCACCACCTGTACCACTCTCCACCACCACCTGTAGCACCTTTCACCACCCTTGTACCACCCGTCACCACATCTATCACCCTATACCACCACTTGCACCACCCTTTATCATAACCTGTGCTAACATTCATCATTTGTGCCACACATCACCACCACCTGTGCCACCCTTGAACACTGTTGCCAACCCTCACCCTCTCGTGTACCACCCATAACCATCTTTACCACTCTTCCTCAGCACCCGTACCACCCTTCACCACCACCTGTAACAATGTTCACCATCTGTATCATCCTTCGCCACCTGTACCACACGTCACCACCACATGTACCACTCTTCACCACCTGTACCACCCTTTACCACCACCTGTACCACCGCTCACCATGTGCACCACCATGCTGCACCAGTCCCGCTCTCCGTTCATGATCCAGATGACATATGAGTCACAGACGATCATTTAATTACTAGTGGCCGAAGCTTGAAAATACGGGACAAGTTCCCTGCAACTTTAACCTGACTGACGACTGACTGCTGGGCCAAAGGTCACCAGCCATGTCCACCTGAGTAGCCAGACGGTGGCCCGGGCTTCAGCTGGGGTCTGGGTGGCAGAGAGGCGCTGGGATGTAAGTGTTGGCCGGGGGAAGAGTGAGCGCTGGTGAGGCCCAGGTGAAGACTGAGTGGTAAGGGGACTGAGGAAGTATTCAGAAAAGGTAAGCTTGGGTTTAAAAATGGTTTTCAAGGTATGGTTTAACTAGCAAGGTTTAATAGTCAAGGATTTTTTGATATCTTTCGTTGAAAGGTTTACAGTCTAGGCCTTCAGCTGGGACATTTGCAGTCCAGGACTGAATCATATATGAACAGCCTGAAATGGAAAAATGTCATTGGTAAAGTATAGTAAAGATTAGGATCTGGATTATAATTTCACGTAGAGAACTGAAATTCCTTATCACTGGCATCATTCTTAGATGAAGTTTAACAACGATAAGTAAAAAAGAAAAGGACGAAAAGTGACATCAAAGATGATTTCATGTTCGGGTTGATACTTTTGAGTGGTCTATATGTGATGAGGGATCAGTACCTTTGATATTCATCTATATACTTTTTAGATTACCTATGCAGAGTTAAGCTAGAGTTACCTGTGCAGAGGTAAGCTAGAGTTACCTGTGCGGAGGTAAGCTAGAGTTACCTGTGCGGAGGTAAGCTAGAGTTATCTGTACACAGGTAAGCTAGAATTGTGTGTGCAAAGGTAAGTTAGAGTTACCTGTGCAAAGGCAAGTTAGATTTACCTGTGCAGAGGTGAGATATAGTTACCTGTGCAGAGGTAAGCTAGAGTTATATGAGCAAAGGTAAGCTGGAGTTACCTGTGCAGAGGTAAGCTAGAGTTACATGTACAGAGGTGAGCTTGAGTTACCTGTGCATAGTTAAGCTAGATTTACCTGTGCAGAGGTAAGCTAGAGTTGAGATTTATCAACAGTTTAACAAAAAGAACAAACAATGGAGTAAGAGTGATAGCTGGAACTATATTCAAACACAATATATATCCCTGCACTATTGTATGACCAGTGTTTGCTTCCCTCCCTCTGACAAGTGTTTGCCTCCCTTCCTCTGACCAGTGTTTGCCTCCCTCCCTCTGACAAGTGTTTGCCTCCCTCCCTCTGACCAGTGTTTGCCTCCCTCCCTCTGCAGTATTGTATGACCAGTGTCTGCCTCCCTCCCTATATTTTTCATAGGCGGTTGGCTGAGACACTTCAGAACTTAGAGTCCAGTGATCATGAAAGTTGCAGGCCGTATTGGTCTCCAGGGATTCTGAAAGGTCACCCATGTTGAGTCCAGACGTCAGGTGTGGGAGGCACATCCCTCCACTCCTTCAGTGACTGTATGATCCACAGTCATGTGAAAAACATTAATGAATTACGGTTAAGATACTTCATGTATGGCCAGAGAGATCATCTTATATCCAGTGCGTCGCGAGATCATCAAAAGTACAGTGACCTTCTGAATCATTGATGTGTCAGGTGTGTCGTTCAATCATCAAAGGTACAGTGACTTGTTGGATCATTATACTTACAGTGGTATGAAAGAGAATTGTTCAGACATTGAGCTTATAAGGCAGTGTTCACTTAGCGAGTTAGTACATCATCCATGCAGTGATATAGGTCACATACATCCTGAACAGCATTATAGATATGGTAGTAATGAGGATACATACATTGTTGTCAAGTTTCTTTGTAGAGTATGATACACGTGCTGCTGTGAAGCTTCATTGAACAGATGTAATAACGTTAGCCAAACGTTCTCTGTGCAGTGCATACTCACGAAGACATCATTCTAAATACAATTATGAACATGATGCACTTGCTGTTAGGAGACTGTACAGGCGGGGACAACCATCCTTGTGTGAAGACTTTGAATTTAATGAGTTGTCTGCCTTGTTCCATACACATGGGGCACTAAACAGGCCCTATGTAGCATAATACTCTCTCTCTCTCTCTCTCTCTCTCTCTCTCTCTCTCTCTCTCTCTCTCTCTCTCTCTCTCTCTCATGCACATTTCTACTTTGCCAATTCGTCATCTATCACCCTTAATTATGCATAAAGTCATCCATTTTGTTAATAATACAGAGTCCACAATGCCTGTACACAGTCTACACCGAGTATCATCACTCTTCATAATTCAGAGTAACTGTATTTTATCATAACTGTACAAAATAGATTTATGACAATTAATTTGTATGTTTTATTGTACGTCGGCTTAATTCATCATGCACATGTAATAATGTGATTCATCGTATTCATACTGATCAAGCGAAACCCCGCACATAGAATGATGCGATAAAGTCTACACGCAACAAGGATAGCGACGCCTCGCGTCTAATGATTAAAGATGCGATGAATGTGGATTAACGTCAAGAAAGTAATTGAGCTAATATAAGTGTTTTTTATTATTATTCTATGTGTAAGTGATAGTGTTATCGTGCATAGTCCATAGGAGTTATCATTATAGTATAACACTGTACTTTATGAATATAACCAGTAGAGATTTTCATATACTGCGACATTGTATGTTTATCATTCATAACCCACAAAGATAAATCAGTGTAGTATGACGTTGTACATTAACTATACATAACCCATAGATAGTATCATATAGTGTGACATTGTACATCTACAACATATAACCCATGTTGATTATCATGGAGATATCCTTGCTGAATGTGCAATTCCTGGGTACACTATGTCTAGAAGTGACAGGAAAAAGAAAGTGGTGGGTGGTGCCTTGCTCTTCTTTAAAGCTCATCTTAATCCTATACTGAACTGTTGATGTTCATAGAATCGACTCGGTTTTTGTAAGAATTAAAGATAATCTTCGTAAGATAATAAGAGCAGGACTAGTTTCTTAAAGGCCCCCAGTAGATGCACCAGAGGTGGACGAAACACGTGATTAATTAGCACTAATTCGTAATGAACAAGATTCGATCAAAGTGGGAGGTTTTAATGCCGGTATCAAAGTGGAGAGAATACCCTTCCAGTAGCACCGGGCTTGGGCTCTGTCTAAATTTGCTTGATAGTGCCTAAACACTATTAGCTAAGAAATATCCTCGTGAAGTGAACATATCAGATTTAGTTTTAGTTATAACTGAGGATAAAATTCTTAATGTTAAAATGGGAGAAAAGTTTGGTACAAGTGATTACCAGCTAATCACTCTTGAGGTAACTTCACCATTGGAAAAAACGTTAGTCAACAAGAAAGTCGTTAAAAGCAATACCATATTTCAGAACTGCAAATTTCTGTGATCTTCGCATGGGCCTTTATAGGGAATTTGGGATGTATCATTAGTGAAAACGATATGGATGTAGCTTTGAACAGCTTCAGTAAAACTTTCAAGGTACTGGAGGGAACATATGTGCCATTGCGTATTTGACAGTCGTCTTCCAAAATGAGGCCCAAGTGGTAAAGCTGTGACATAAAGGAGTTTTTTTTTGTAGCACATGAGAAAATCATACAAACCAGTAACCAGCATGGTAGAGCAGATTACGTAAATTTGCATAATGAAACTACGAGGCCAGTACGTCTAAGTAAGCGTCAGTAGGAAAGCTTATACCGCTGAAAATAGCAAAAGAAACCCTAAAGAGTTTCATACTTATGCCCGAAGTAAAAAAGTCTTTACCCAATCAATTGGTCGATTGATTACGGAAAACGATAACTTGGTTCAAGACAACGAAGCCAAGGCAATGATTTGAATTATATTCTTCTGTCTGTATTTACAGTTAAGATACAACTCAAAATACCGAGTCCAGTTCCACTGTTAAGTGGGGAAAACGTCTTGAAACATATTTACATTAAAGATGAAGATAAACTGTCAACGCTGAATAGAATAGAAGTAAATAAAACGGCAGACCGAGATAAGTTTCATCCAAAAACAATGAAAGTGGCGAAAAATGAGACAGTAAAACCCTTGACTGCTCTTTTTAGTTGGTCACTTGCTATAGGAGATGTTCCGGAGAAATGGAAGTTTGCCAACGTAACACCGATATTCAAAGAAGACATCAAATCACTGCCCGAAAATAATCGTCCAATTAGCTTAACTTCTGAAGTTGGTAAATTTATGGAAACCATTTTTCAGGGTACACTTGTAAAGATTTTAGAGAACTACGATTTAATAAACGATATCGTGCTTTTCCATGAAATTCATCTTGTTTGACAAATCTGTATGATGTCTTGTATGGTATGAGCAACATTTGCGATGAAACTATAGCAGCTGACGTCATCCATTCAGATTTTCAAAACGCATTCGATACAATTCCAAAGCAAAGATTACTAAAAAGAAATGTCATACTTTGAAGATGGCTAGGATTTTGACTTACTAGCCGTCAACAAAGAGTGGTTAATAAAGATCAAGCTTTAAAATAGTTAAATGTCACACGAGGTGTTCCACAAGGATCAGACTTGGAACTATTGCTCTTTCTCATATATATCAATGATATCATTGATAAGCTGTATTGAAAGTTATCAAAATTCGCGGACTATACTAAGTTGGGAAATAAATCTACAACAGTAATTGAGTCTGCGGTTTCAAAGTGACAAACACAAACTGATGGACCAGGTTCATATCTGGAAAACGAATTTTAATGTTGATAAGTGCAAAGTCTTACTTATCAGTTGTGAATATAAAAGGCAATCTATTGCGCGATATCTGTTAAACTACAAAAGGTGAATGAAGAAAAAGATTGGCGTAATGATTGGTGGTAACCTAAAGCCAAGTAAGCACAGCACAGAAGCAATGACAAAAAGGCAAACAAAACTTACTTCTAGGGAAATTTTCTTCACTCTTAACAGATCATTTATGCTTTCCCATCTTGAATGCTGTGTTCAATTTTGATTAACCTTCTTGAGGAAAAACATAGAATAGAGAGAGTACAGCGGCGAGCTACCAGAATAATTCGCAGATTGAGAAACAAATCCCATGATCCGACTGAGCTACTTAGATCTATTTAGATTATAGAAGTGAAGGGTATAAGGTGATCCAGTACTAAATTTCAAGATTATCAAGCATCGATATTTTCGATCTAACAAGCAACTTAAGAATGATACCGTCTGATGTCACCCGTGGTAATGGATACTATCGCGTGGGCAAATGTTTTACCTCGAATAAAGAGAAATACATTTTCTTCAACAGGACTGTTACCATATGGAATGATTTGCTAATTGCAGTAGTTCAAATGATTTTCCTTCAAATCCACGACTGACATTCTCTGCGACTCCTTAACTACATGTAAATCTTGTAAGCATTCCTCTTTAGACAATCTGTGTCTTTCTACTCTTATCACCTTAATGCATGAGTTCATGTTCTCTTCTACTGCCACAAACAGCCTTGTTAGAAATCAATCGTCTGTTGCTGTTCGAATTCCTCTGTATTGTTCTGTATCATTTAGAATGACATTGTATGTTTACCATGCAAAACCCGTAAAGATTATCATATATTGTGAGCCATAGAAACTTTCGTATAGTATGACACTATGTTTACCATTCATAATCCATAGGATCATACAGTGTGACACTGTATGCTTTGTATGTCAACAGTACATTATAATCAACGGAAGGGAGGACATCTACCCATCCTCAAACGGTTTTAACCAAGACTTAAGGCCACCTGGACTGAGAACATTTTTCCTCACTGGATGATGGTCACTGTTGGGGAGCTGCAAGACACGGACGTTATATTATGGATGATCGTCCACTGCCTTAGGTTCCTTACTCCATACCACACTGGGAGAAGTAAGGTTCCTTACTCCACACCACCACGAGAGAAGTAACGTTCCTTACTGCAATGATTATTCTTATTAATTCTTTTTCCTCTCCTTCCTAGTGATGAACACAGTCTCACTCACTTCAGTCTTCAAAGATTGTTATACACGACCCTTACTACTTTTCTTCCGTCTGTACATTTTCTACCTTTCTTTTTTTTTTCGTCCCAGTAATGTTTTGCCTGGTCTGTATCTGTCGACTCTGTGGTTAAGGTGATCATTGCTCTCACCCCAGAGGGAGCTCGAGGGTTTCGTTAGCACTCGTGTAATTATCTATTTGTACTGTACGGGGTGGGAGGGAATCCTACACTCGTGGAACATTCTCTACTATTGTGCAACTTAAACTTTAAAACTTACTATTTTTTCATGCAGTAAGCACTTATAATTTCATGCATCCATCTTTACATATTTTTTAACACATTCCTTGTTTAGTTTCGTGTTATGATTTCTGGCTACTCTGTCGTTGGATCTACGGAAGAAATGTTCGCAAATGACTTCATCAAAATTATTTTTATCAAGCCACCCTCTTCTCTTCTCTCATCTATGATGAGCACGTTTATCTCCTCTAACTTCTCATTGTAATTAATCTCTCTTAATTCTGGTACCCTTTTTGTTGCCTTCCTCTAAACCGTCTCCATTAGTTCCTTGTGCTTCTTTAAGCCCTCGACAAAACTTGAGAAGCACATCCTGGTTTTGGCCTAATTTCCTTATTTATGTACTTAAAAGTGATTGATTCAAAATTTTGTCATCAGGCTGGTGCCACTAGTGACCCCATTCCATCTCGAGAGGGCTTCCCCGCCATGCGTACTTTGTTCCCGTCCACTAAGATAAGCTTCTGTTTATCGGTGGTTTCCCTAACTGCTGCCTGAAGATCCAGCTTCTGAACAGCCTCCTGTGTAACAGTGTTACATACTTTCTAAGAGCCCAGAAACATTCAACCCACCCATTGTTCTCTTTTGTCTAAAACATACGTCAATCGACCATAAAATCCAAAAGACTCACTGTACATGATCTTTCGCAAATCCTGCTTTGTTTCTCATTTAGGTAACTTATATACAAATACTTATTTTTGCTTTCTGATTATCTTTCCAATGTTTGACGGACCACACTCGTCAGAGAGACTTGTCTGTAGTTCGACGTAATTTACCAGCCTCCTTCCTTAAAGACCGACAACACATTTGCTTTCTTCCATCCCTTTGGCACAACACTCTCCTCCATTGACGAATTGAATAGCCTTTCCAAGTGTCTATTGAGTGCATTGCTCACTTGTTGATTAACTACGGAGAGACAACACCTGGGCCTTCCACGAGCCTTTCTTGGGTCAGGGTCCCGTTAGTCTGTTGGTATCTTCTTGGGTAAGTTTCATGTCTTTCCTCAAAGCTGTGACCTGCCGCCTCTCTTCACAAGGTAAGTTTTTCGCTTTTTCAAAATCGTAGATAATTTTGCTTTTGCTCTTATTTCTAATCAATTTAGCCCTTCGGAGCCTACGTTATGAGAAAGAAAAGTGGCGACTTGATGTGCACTATCATAGTGTGTGTGTGTGTGTGTGTGTGTGTGTGTGTGTGTGTGTGTGTGGGTGTGTATGTGTAGATTTCATTCATCAACAAAAGTGTATCATTTAAACAGTCATGTTTAAATGAAGGGGAACAGCATCAGCCAAGAAAGAGACAAATCCTGCTAAAGATCTGTGGAAAATGGCTGGATTGAGCAGTAGAAACAGAATCTGAATATTCCAGGGGCAAGACTAGTGTGCCCGGATTAAATAGTAGAAACTGAATATCTCAGCACTTCAGGGAGGATAAATCACTAGACGAGTGAGGGGAAAATTTCCTGCACAGTGTTGATGCGGTCTGGATCCAATAATAGAAAAAAGATATGAAGCTAAGATATCCATCGTCTTTTCTACAAGCAAGGGTTGGGAAGATGTCTGGGTGTTCGGATAAAATAAGGGCGCATTTATTTCTCATAAGCATCAGTTCTCGCCAACCAATTATGAGTTCCAACGCATTCAATTACCAAAACGTAACAACTAACAGAAAAGACTGGAACTGGTTGTAAGCTGAGGTTGATAGTCAGATGAAATAAAAGTTTTGATAATGTTTGGCTTGCAGTACAAATGAACAGCTCCATTATTTTTTGCGAAAAATATATACGTAGTCCACATGGAAATTAATGTGCATGGACAAGCGACCAAACGGAGCAAAACCTATGCTTTTGATTTGTTGTCAATCAGCAGAGATATTCCTACAGAATCTATGTCGGAGATTCGCCAGTCTTTTCTTCATGCGCTTATCACTGATTAAACTACAGACAATTCTTTTCACAAAGTCCTTAAACTTTCTATTGGATCCAGAGGTACAATATTTGCTGTGCATTAGACAATATGTAATGGAATTATTAACTTACGTGCTTGGAATGCGAAAACTATTACATATCCAGATAAAAAAAGATCTACGTTGTCGATAAGTTGAGCATGGTGAAAGTGGTGTTCACTGCAGATGGTACATCTGTCATGCTAGGGAGAGACAATGGAGTTGCCACACGGATCAAGGAATGCATTCCACACTAACAGACCAACACTCTGTGGCCCATCGAGATTACTGCCTGGAGCAGACAGCCAATGACGAAGTAAATAGAAGAAACTTTTAAACATTAATTACGCAGTCTTTTGCAGTTTCTTATCCCGGAGAAGACTATTTGAAGAAATGGCAATGTCTCTGAAAATGGGACTGCATCAATCAAGCATATGAAGGAAGGAAGATGGTTATCCACACATTCTGGTGTGAGTGGCATGATTTGCATTTACGAGATCAGTCTTGCATACTTTGAATATAGATTCTCAGAAAATATCGAGCCGATTGCGAAGACTGCGCGAGAAAGCTTCCTGACACTGTCACCCTATAACTGCATTAAACTGCACTATACCATAAAAAGGTGAATCTGTGTGTATCATGTCTGTGGTCGCGCCGGAAAAGTTGTTAGGCGCACTCCACAGCCTCTTATATATAGTTGCCAATTATTCGTCCATTTCCTATGCAGGATAGATATTGCTGGTTGCTGGAAAAATATATTGTTGAGCGGGAAAGTTTTGCCGGGAAAAATGGAAAATATGAAGAAGCCGGGATTAGTGGTTGTACCACTAAACAAAGTCATATTGCCGTTCTTGAACACAACATAGCA
>JAUUDW010643669.1:0-18317 GCA_032361385.1 Panulirus guttatus
GGAAAAGGCGAATATGTATGAAAAAAAAAAAAATATATATATATATATTAGCTGAGACAGCATGGGCAGCTAGGCCCTAATCAAGGTTGTCTGCTGTATTGGGTTTTGTATTCATCACCATCTTCCCAGTCATCATTAATTTGTAAAAATATGCGAACACACTGGAAGCATACGGAGACAGGTGGTACAACCTTTTCATAACTGAGGTATGAGATGGCTGTGGCATGGAACATTTGGCTGTGAATGAAATTTGATGCTTTGAGTACATGTACAAATCCATGCAGCTCTCAGTGCTAAATTTTAGAGAAAGGTAACGAAATGGGGGACTTGCACCACGTTTCCCTTGTCGTATCAAATTGTTTCTGAGGTATGTATTTATCATTATACCATACAGTGAGGCTTTGGATTGTTTGCTTTCATATATATAGTCTCTAGGTTCTGTAATTTTGTCATTGTGCCTTTCTGTAAAAGGGGAACTGAAAGAAACTCATTACGGTTTATAAATGATTTTTTTTTCATATTTGATTTGAATCATGATTTAAGTCAGTGGTTTAAATCATATGATTTGAATTATTTATTTTAATGAATTCACCTGCTGGGAGATAGAGTACCTGGAGGCTCATAAAGAGGAAGGTTTTGAACTAGAAACGTTGGTGCTAGAGCTCATATCCTCATGGTGTGTTCTTAGGTTTAACAGATGAAGATTCATGCAATGGTCACATATGGCTTAGAAGTTACATATAGCTGTTTATCTTGTATTTGCATTCTTATTTATAAAATGGATTATTCAAAGTATTTCTGTGTTTTGTAAATAGAGTCCCTCCTGAAAATTTTGTATTAAAACCACAGAAAAAGAAAAGATTTTTCGTTGCATTTCCAATTAATCGGAGACAGTTTTGTGAGGTAAGTTGTTAGTGCATATCTCAGAGGTAAGTCTTAAGTATATATGCAAGAGGTAAGTCACTTATATACGTGCAAATTTGTACTATGTTATCTACTTCGAATAGGGTATACGTATGATAAGTTTATTGTTGTTTGATGGTCACTTTAGCAATCATTACACAAACATTCTAACATGTCAATGAAAAAGTATTTGCTGTTGTGATTATGGCAGTTGACCTGGCCAAATATGAATATTACTAACAACCAAATGATTATATTTTTGAAGGATATGTATGAAAGACTTTCTGTGTCATGGAGTTTATTGCCATACTGCTGGCTACAGTGCATAAATAACCTTTGATGTAGGTGTAGTCATGAAGAAGGGTGTATGAAAATTGGTAAGATTCCAGAGGAATTTTCATTTTGAGCATTGAAAGAGTGGCTGTGTTACAGACAGATGCAGAATTCAGAGACGCTGGAAAAATAAGGTAGGATGCTCGATAATGATGTATGGAGAGGTATTTCTGTGTAGATCTGGTGTTTTCTTTGAGAATGCTTGAATAGAAAGCAGTGTTGGTTCTTTATTTCATTTATGAAGAAATGCAGTGTTGTGGATGCTTAATGTAATATTATTCTTTTCAATCTCAGAAAGAAGTACATTAATGGGCTAGGAGTAGTTATTAACTAGAAGCATGGGAAGAGGCATCATATTGTGGTGTATCAGGGGAAACGACAGCCAAAGTTCATTGCGACACTGACTCGACAGTAAATGGTAATGAGGTTCCATGGATTATAGATATTCTTTCTGTGTTTACTGGGTTATGAATAAGGCAAACCTCTTATTTTATATAGATGGCACATAACCAGGTCTTGTACCATGTGTTTGCTGGGTCATGAGTAAGGTGTACCTTTTATTTTTGTATAAATGACACATTCACCAGTTCTTATACCATATTTGTACTGGGTTATGAAAAAGACAAATCTCTAATGTTTGTATATCTGGCATATTCAGCTGCTCTTGTACTGTACGTTTGCTGGGTTATGAGGCAAACGTCTTATTTTTGCACATATATGGTACGTTTACTGGCTCTTGTGCTTTGTATCTGCTGTGTGAACTACATTATAATTTTCTCTGTCACCTGTACCTTTTTTAAGAGAAATTCACTTGGAACTGAAGAGGTTATTTCACATTCAGTTACTGTGTTTATGAAAATGTTTTAACTGACTAAGAAGTCATTTGAAGGAAATGAAATAGAGTGATGAAAATAGAGAAGACATTATTTTCATATATTTCCTGCTTGATGAAAGCTTCCTTATGGGTTCAGTGAATGGCATAGGCTTTTATTGCCCCAATTCAAAGTCAAATGGGTCAGAAGTTGTATCCTTTACTACTGCTGACACTGGTGTTATACAGAGTTTGCTCATGAATACTTTTTGACTGCTGATCCAGATCTTTTCATATGTTAATATATGCTTCCTTAATGGGTTTGAAAATTGCATTGGCCAAGTCAAGGACCTTATTTTTATAGGTCTCTGTGGCTTTTTTTTTTCCCCACCATAAGTGGATCATGTGCAAAGATCTCTTGATGCCTTTCATTCATATTCATGTCCAGATGAAAGTTTCCTTGACAGGGTTCCACGAAATGGTTGTATTTAGATCATCTTATTTTTATTTTCAGAGTTACTGGAGCCTATTTCATACTTTTGTTTTACTAGTCATTTGATGAAAAGAAGTTGTGGGTTGACTTACGTTTATGTGCAAAGCTAAACCTTTCTGGATTTTGAAAGTGTTTATGGCTGGTCTTCAGCATAATCCTTACATACTTTGAAGTACACGCACTTACACAAACTGAAATGTATACCCTGTTTTCACCAGGTGAACTTCGATGATTGATGTTGTACTCCCAGGTCATGAAGAAAAGGAATCTAGTTGGTTTTCTTTCTTTATAATTGTTCAAAATGTATCACTATATCAGAACGTAAAATTGAATTATTTGAAGGGAAGTTTGTGTGGCTGTTCATTTTAAATTGTGAGCAGTTTTCAGAAGTAGAACATGCACGCTGATGTGTATACTTTAATCAGTGAAATGGCTGCAAACTATTATGTGCATAACAGATCCATCCCACAAATGGAACTCACATGACCCATGTCCTTGTGGATGTTGCAGTAATTTCAATGAAATTAGAATCTGCAGAATTATAACAGGATGAATTGGGTATTGATACATTTAAGTATCTGTTGTGTGTGATTTGGACTCAGTTTTTATGTTGAGGGGTGGCCAAGTGCCAGTATTGGTAACAAAGAAGAGAAGCATCAGTATTAATGCTACATGTTGATGCTTCTTTGGGTAGATAGATGATTCATTTTAAAAATCACTTAATCAATGGTGAATGGTTGATTGTATGGAGTATTTTTGATTTTAGAAGTGTTGTCTAAAACATGATGTTGATGGTTAAAACCTTGAGCCAAAAATATATCATATGTTTGGTACTTGAGATGGGAATGAAGGAACTCAGGAGATCACTTAAATTGGAGGTAAATATATGGTAAAATGGAGGTAAGTATATGAGTACATGTGAAGTAGGAAAATGTGAATGCTATGAAGACAGCTAGAGAGTACATATTGTTTATCAATACAATACGTGTATAATCTAGCTGAATGAACAGCAAATTACACCAGATCTTCTTTATTTTCAAAGAGAAATCTTTACTTAATTGGATCAGTTGGTAGTGAGAGAGAGGGGGTGTAGAAATGTGAAGTGTCGAAGCCAATTGATTGCATTGCAAAGTGTGGAGTTTAGAAGGAGTTTTTTAAAATGAAAATATGTTCAATGAGGTAAGTGATAAATATTTTATTTAACTATGAGGGGTAAGTAAGTATTTCATAAAATTAGGGGTTAACAGAGAGTTTAGGTAAGAAAGATGAGTGTTGACAAATATGTATTTATGTTTATTGACCAGAATAGTTGATGTAGACTTTATATTGGCCAATTCCCTACAATTCACAGTAACATATAGATTATGGACAGCCTCAATGGGCTTCTATATACTCATGAAGAATAATTTAAACAACAGTTTTGACTGGAAAGTGGTGGATTTTATGATGGTTTGTTCAAGTCCATATCATCAGATGTTATGGCAAGAAGGAAATTTAGCATAATTTTCCCTTACACTACCAAGTGCTAAAACTGACTTTCGTCAAACACAAACCTTAGAGAAAACCACAAGAAGGAAAATCACTGCCTTTTGAGAATTTTCAGTGATGCTCGGGTGATGTTTTAATAGATATTTTACCCACACCACAATATTAACTTCCCATTGCTGTTATATTAGGGAATAGAAGAGAAAGCTCCTCAGCAGGATTCAAGCGTGATGCACCACAAGGGCGGGCTGATGACAAAAAAAGACAGAGAAATATGAGAGAAAACCCTTCTGGTGGATTCAGGCGTGATGCACCTCAGGGGCAAACTGATGACAAAATGCAACGCAGAAATAGAAGAGAAAGCTCTTCTGCAGAATTCAAGCGTGATGCTCCTCAAGGGCATGTCAGTGACAAGAGTAGACACTGGCAAAACCAAGAGAAAGACACTCGTGGTCAAAAAGAATTAAATGCTTGGGCTGACATTTCGGAGTTCAATAATGACCATGACAGAGCTTGGTTTGCTGAGGAGAACAAGAGATTAGGTAAGTAATAAGTTCATTTTTTCAGTAAATGTGTTTCACGTAGTGAAATAGTGTTTCTTTAGTTGTTGAGATTGGTTTTGCTTGTCCTCATAAGTGTATTTTTACCAGGAAATTATTTGATTAGTAATTGCATCTGTGTGAGACTTTCTAATCCCTTATCTCACTGGGAAGATACAACACCAGCTTAAAGAAATAGAAACAATGCTGCCTAAATAGATCATGATGTTGATAGAGGTAGCGTGTATCATGAATCAAATTAAGTATGCCATACATCAGTGGAATTGCTAAGAAATATATAAAAGCACATTGAAGGTGATTCCAAGGCATCATCAGTTTTCTTTAGATAGTGTTTTATAGGAACCCTTCATTTAATTTGTTTCTGAGTTTAAATGTCTGCATTACTCATCAGCTTCCCTTGGGATTCTTTCATCTAGGTTGATAAAGCATTCTTTAACCAGAACTGCACTGACTCCTGGTACAGTATTTTGTACTGATTATGAAGTCATTAGATGAGTTTTGAGAATTTAGCAAAGGTTGCTGCACTGATTGTAAAGTATGTAATAGCATACAGTTTATACAAGAAAATGTTGCGGAGCAACATGCCAGAGGATGGACAAGAGGCAGCTCCATTGTATGCTCAAAGTGTATGTATACTGTGTTTTAGAAGTCTTTTCTTGGGCAGGATACTGAATGTGAAAGATCATTTAGATTGTCTTTGTGTTACAAGTAGATATACACTCTTGTTATTATAGATGTTTTGTGATATGTGTTATGGTTATTTCCCTAAGAGTATATGCAGGTAAGTTTTAATGGAAATACCTCCCTATTGAGCCTTACCATCCAGGTAATTAAGAATAGTACATTTTTTTGTAAGCCCATTAAGTAGAAGCTTGACAAGAACAATATCTGTCATGTCGTATGTTTACCCAACCATCCGTATGTCCATCCTGCGGCATTTACGGTGTGGGATTATGCCAGTGTTAAGGTTTTATGCAAATGGGCTTGATATGCCAATTGCAGTGAAACTCTTGTTCTTATATCAGTTGGACACCCCCCACACCTTTTTAAATGTTGTCAGTCACTGGAATTGTAATCAGTCATCTTGTTACGTAGATAAATTCAAAAGGCAACTCAAGTCCAGAGGAGCCCAGCCATTTGTGATATCTGGTGTGAAGCAGGAAGATATTCGCATGACTAGGGGGTTAGTTAGATAGAAAAATGTAAGTAATAGATATACAGTGCTGTATATACTAGATATGAATAATGTATATACTCTAGTGAGGTACACATGTTATTGGATATGATAATGTATATATTAATGTTATCCATAAGATGGTAATTTTTCTACAACTTTTTTGTAGCTGAACAGTATGGCAGTTGCAACACAGGGAATAACATTGGATGCCAACCTGGGAAGGTGGGATACTCTTTTGAGGTAAGGCCACTGCTGCACAAAATAGTGCATAATGTTCGGAAAAAATTGTCCATTTCTGTGGAGTTGCCAGCTGCTTCCAATATAAACAAAATGTTAGATGAACAAAAGGAGGGTTACCTCAGTATGTAAAATGACTGTAAATGATGAGAAAGGCAAAATTTGGAACACAAAACTTCTATAGAAATAGAAAACTTTGATTGTTTTAGAAGTGGAGAATTTAAGAACACGACAGATCACAAAATGAGGCTTTAGTGTGAATGTAGTGAAGAAGACAGTTCATTGGAGAAGAGACCCTTGAGGAAAAGCTTCCTTTTCTTTTGTAGGTGCCTGTTTTATTTCTTCCATATTGATATGTTTTTGTGTAACTGAAAGCAATTTTTTTCTGAAATTCAGAAATATTTGTAAAGCTGTACTTGAAGAAGGTCATTTTCCAGAGGCCTGTTGATGGTACATTACACTAATGTTTACCCTTCTTGTTCATTGATAATAGTTTTAGAACTTAGGTTTCCTTCTGTATCAATTTAAGTTCAATTTCTGTGCTTACGCTCTTCTGCTGTAGTATTTTATTTAACTCTGGTATTTGTTATTATTTTTTTCTTCATTGAGACATTGATGCTACTTGCCTGACAGTTATTCAAGTTAGATAGACTGGCATAGCCTATTTGATATGAGGCCTCTTCTTGTAGGATAATTATTGGTAGGATGCCACATGCTGTAGTGAAGAGGTTGGACAGTTGGTATCAGACGACTGTCCTTTAACTCTCCTCTTACTGCTTATATGTTATTTCATGCCTCAAGCTGGAAATGAGCTTGCATCCACTTTGTTGACCACACACAGTGGAATACCTTTATGACTAATTGGTAAGCAAAATCCAGGTCTTCCTGAAGATAATTGCATTTGCAAGTCTTGAAGAAATATGCCACATACACTGTGTACAGTATGTTGACACTCCTCAGCCTTTCCTGATTGTTGTTACTTGAAAGGCAAGAGAAGGAAGCATGAAGATACAGAGTTACCGGTTCTTTCTGCTGACCGTCAGAATGTTCCTCATGTTCATCATTATATGGATGATATTGATGTTATGAAGGACGTTATGTTTGAAACTACAGTGGTTGTAAAAATCAGATGTAAGATATAAATTGTGAACTTGCCTGTTGTAGTGGTGAGTGTCATTGAAGTCAGTCGTGCATAGAGCCACTAGGATTTGAATCTTAGTCTGGGTAGTTGGCTCACATCCATCCCAGCTCTCCTTCCTCTCCTCAAGGCTGATTGATGAATGGATGCCTAGCACAGGCTGAGGTTTATAGTTGTATGATAATACAGCAAATCTGAGATCAGCATGACTGGGGCATACAGTTGTCCATGTCATCTCAGCTCCAATGAATAACAAAGTGGAACTGGCTTGCTATTCTTTAATTATACATCTTTGAAGCTGTATGGATATTCTCCAATAATATCAAAGAGTTTTGTTGACTTATGTCTTTATTGGTATTGCCTGATATTTTATAGTTCACGTAATTTTATCACTTGAAATATCAGTCCGTTAGTTTTTACGTCTTGCTTGACAGCATATTTTAAGGGTATGTGGATTTGGATTTAAGTACTGTTTTTTCACGTGTTTATAATAAGATATGTATTATGTGGGTGAATGAAATGTTAGAGGATTGAATAATTAATTTAAGAGGAGGCAAGCTGTAGATATCTTTTGGAATGGCACTGTAATTGTGTTAGATGTGCATGAGACAAATGTGAATGGAATGATTAAATGGTTTAAGATTGATCTTGTTAGATTTTATGCATTGCTGGTAAAGGAAGATCTGGAAGTTTTTATGAAAGAAAGGTGGAAAGATGATTGATAATTTTTAGGATTTAGTTAAACTGGAAAAAAAATAAATAAACCTTTCCTTCAGTGGAAGTGACAGTTGTAAAGATGCTTTTCAAGAGATGGGGCTTGGTTGTGGTTAGTGGACTGTGGTTTTGATGCATTGCAGATGACTGCTAGGAGATGGATATGAGCAAATGCAGCCTTTCTTCATCTGTTCCTTGCACTACCTCGGTAATGTGGTAATTGGTAAACGAGTATGAAAAAAGTATACCATATAAAAAAGTATGTAATTAGATACTGGATGGAAAAACAGGATAGATAAGTTTGGTTGATATGTTTCTAATTAGAAAAGTAGTTTGTTTGCATGATATGAGGTCTAAGACAGGGCTAAGTAGGAGCTTTGTAGATATTATAATATGTGGGATTTTTTTTAAGATGGCGTAAACTAGAAATGTAAATGAAAAGATAAAGACAAGGAAATTGGAGAAATTAAGGAATGGAAGTATTATTTTTTTTGATACCTGAGATGGCACTGGCAATGCCTTAAACAAGCCTAAGCCTGCTACTCATTTTATCGACAGTCCTTGGGAGAGGGAGGATGAATAGCTGGGTTGACTGTGGACTGACAGCTGCAGCTAGGATTTGAGCCTGGGCGCTCGACCTCGGGCAGCCCATGAATGCATTATGGTCAGTTATGCTTGCTGCGACAAAATTCAGTATCCATGAGAAGCTAGGAGATACAAAGGAAGTTATAAAATGAGGTTAAGATAGTGTGGAGTCAGTGAAAGAATCGATTGATAGACTTTTACAGAATTGTGTTGTGTTGTGATAACAGGTTGTGGAAAAAGGAGAACATGTTGGTGGAATGAAGATTTATGGAAATCAGATTGAGGTAGGAACTGATACTTCAGAAAATAATGAGAAATGGAGTGTTAGTAAGTGTGGAATATATTTCTGAATAAGAGTTCAAAGAAGCTGTTGTGTATGAGTAATATGAAAGCAGCTAAGGTTCTTAAAGAAAGAGAAAAAAAACAAATACCATGTAAGAAGCCAATATGGAAGAAGACAGATATAGTTGAAGAAGGGAGATGTGTGTGAAAGGTGAGGACGTACTAGACAGGTCGTGAGTGATGGTTTTTAGGACAGAGGATGAAGTTTTTTAATGGTGCAGAAATGACTTTAAAGCATAGACTGGGGATATTGGTATAGTATATGAGATGTGTGTATTGGTGCTTTAGGATTAGGGATGATTGTGTAGTATATGAGAAATGTATATTGATGCTCTAGGATTAGATATTGAAGAAAAGAATAGCAGGATTCTTTATGTATAGGAGGAAGAGTATATTACAAAGGAAGAGGTGAGAAGTCTAATACACAGAAAAACTCGAAAAGCTATGAGTTTAATTGGGTTAGCCAGTTATATGGTAAAGAGTGGAGCTGAAACTGCTAGTGCTATGCTTGGAAAATATAAATGGCAGCATGGAAGAGTGGTTGAGTACTTATTGATGGATGATGACTGTGATTCTTCCATAGGTAAAGTAAAATTCATCTTAGGGTTTACAGGTAGATTATGTTTTTTGTTTTTAGCCAGGTGGATGGAAGAAGTGTAATTAACAGCATTAAAAGGGTAAATAAACCTCGTTTTTGTGAAGAGTGGTTATAGGAAGGAATAAGAGGGTATATGCGAAGCGTTCATGATGTTTGAGGATAATACGTAGTGTGTGGAGGCTTGATTGAATAAGAAATGACAGGGTTAGAGAGGTGTGTTATTAAGAGGAGTAGGTATGAGAGAGCTGAGGAAGGTGTGCTGAAATGGTTTAGGGTTATGGAGAGGATTAATGAAGAAAGGATGACTAAAAGGATATACATATATGAAGTGGAGGGAATAAGGAAAATGTGGAAACTAAGGAGGAGGTGTAAGGATGGAGTGAAAGAAGGCTTGGGACCTTCATGTAGAAGGGTGCAAAGTATGCAAGGGATAGCATGAATTGGAGGGAAACGGTATACAGGAGACAATGTTCTGTCTGAGTTGAACCAATACCAATGAAGTGGTTGAGGGAGACCATAGAAAAGAAATTAAATTCCCTCTACTCTTGATATTCAGTCCAAAACTCAGAGAGTTATTTCCTCATCATAGTTTTTGATAACCACTTCTTAGATAAGTGATTCTTATTATATAGAGGAACCACATAAATGACCAGCTCAGTATTATAAAATAATCATTCACAGCTCATTAGAAATCTGTGGGCCTGTAATTATGGTAAGGTGTTCAAAATGTGTCATCGAATATGACAAGGTTGTTTTCCATTGTTCTTTTGTCATTTAGATTAGCTTCTCTCTCCCTCTCACTTAGCTTACCCACCAAATTCTCAATTTAATTTCTTACAATTGCAATTGTTTATGATAGTAACACAGTAGTTGCTGAATCTGATGTTCAGGTTTTGTTAAGTATTTCTGGTGTGATGATGATGGTTGCCCTCGGTTTGGCCATTATTTCTATTTTTCACCATTTTTTGAGCAACAGGTTGCCCAAGGAAACAGCAAGGGAGAGGAAATCCCCATGTCTTTATGCATAAGTTTGTATATTTGTGTTGATGATTGACGTCCCTCAGTTTTTGTGTAAAACAGGCTGATTATTTGTCGATAACCATATTTTTCTTGAATACAGTCAGGGCATTTAATTACATACATTAGCAGCGTCATCCTGAAGTTATCATCATCTCCAAGTTCAGTTTTTAATGATTATTGCATGTTGTATATACCTATGTTGAAAAGGTAATTTAAAAATGATTGATTTGATAGAAGGGTTAGACTTCCTCCATCTATTGAAGATGTGACTCAAGTGAAGCCTCTTTAGCTTACTTTGACTTTTCTGCTTAGCTTAACTTCCTGCCACAAAGAGGGTCACTTCTGTTACTTTCGGGGCTCCTGCAGTACTCAGGATGGTAACCGTACCTTTGCTTGCCTTTAGTGACTCTGTGTTTAGAACATTTTCTTAATGCAAAACTGGATTGACTGTTTTCATTCTACTGCTCTTCACCTGAAACAGTCCCAACTATTAAATTGCTAAACTTTAAGAGAATGTACAGTAGTTAATTTTTTCATTTAATCTCGTGATATGGTGCGGATGAGGTGCAAAACTGGGAAGTTTTTGTCTCCTACTGTGGCACTACTTTACATTTTCATTCCGCAGGAGTTGATGCATTGGGATGGCAGGCATTATTTGCTAAGTTTGTGCAGGGTTAGTCACTTGCTGACATGATACACCATGGAGTAAGTTATCCTTTCATACTTGAAAGGTTGCCACCCCTGTAAGAAAGAGGAAACACTTAAAGTGACATCCTTGCTTAGCTTAAAAACAAGTTTATATAGACTAGCATCCACGTCAGATTTAACTGGCATGTAATTTGACTAAGTAAACAGGTCATTCCTGCTACGAAACCTCTCTATGATTGTTCCCTGTGCTCGTAAAGGTGAGTCAGCTGGAGAGGCCATCTGAGGGGAGTGGTTCTGGGTACGGATGTGGTGTCAGTGCATTATACATGACAACTAGAGAATGGATGTGAATGAATGAAGCCATTTCTTCATCTGTTCCTGACCCTACCATGTTAACATGGAGAATGGCAAATATACAAAAAAAAAGAAAATTTTAATGCTAGAGGTCTCCTGCTTTCTGCTGTTTCCAATACTTGTTTAAGAAATTTTGTAAATATTGCCTTGAAATTATGTGCAAGTTCTTACACATGTGGCTCGGGTTTCTTAGAATAGCTGTTATAAGCTTTAAAGTATTTTTTATTAAGGTTTCTGAGTGGATCTCTCATCTTTTGCTTCCTTCATGAATTTGATGGATATCTCAAAGATATATTTAGATAATGGGAATGCGAAGCAGAAAGGATCTTGTCTGTTACCTGTTGATACGAATTCCTTCCTATGAGTGCCTTTGATGAGATTTTGCCAAAAGGCAGGGCCAGCACATTGTACTCATTGGATGTCTTGCTCGATGAAAAATACTGATTCTCTTCGCTGCCATGCACATTCAGTAATTGTCGATCCTGGGTTCTTTTGGGACTGGTGATAGTGTTATATTTTCTGTTAGGGTAAGAATTAATTTGTACCAAATTTGAGGCATCCATTTATAGTTTTCTACTGTTGTTCACGAACAAATTTTTTTGTATCAGATGATTGTGAAATGTAGCCTTGTGAAAGATATAATAGGCTTCTCTCCATGCTATTATAATTTTTAACTCTTCATCATTGTACTTTATCATGTTTGTGTTTAGATAAGTCTTTGAAAACAGATATCTATTTTTGTGTGATAAAATATTTCAGTGTAGTGCTTCTCAGAAATTGTGCCTTTCTGGTAAGTGTTTAGCTAGGATGAGAGATGTAGAAGTGTGTATTATATTGGGAGCAGCCAAGGCAGTACTACCTCAAACTTTTTTGTCCAAATTAGGATAAGGTTTCCCATTACCTATTCAGAAGATTTTCAGCTGCAGTTATCAAAGCATCATGTGACAACATAGTTCATAGTTATTATGTTATACCTTACTTATACCTGATACTGGTTTTGGAGGCTGACCTCATTCCTTATGATCAGTCTTCCCTGGTTAGGGCTTGGTCAACCAGGCTGCTTGTTACTGCAAGCCTTTTGATAATAATAAAAAAAGAAATCAATAAACCTCTGTGCAAGGGTTTATACTGGGTATCAAAGTGATCATGATGGTCTCGGGATATTTTTTTGCACTTTCTGCCATCGTAACATCCTGATGAGTATTGTTACACACCTCCATACAGAGCATCAGTGTTCAATATATAGATTTATGCTTCCCCAGGGACAATTATCCAAGCTGTAATTAAAACTTTGTTACAGGAAGTATAAATCAGTTCTGTTTGAAATGCTATTAGATTATTCATATCTCGTGTTTTCACTCACATAGAGTGGATGAAGCACTTAAGCTACCATAGACCATTCACATATATTCTCATTTTATCATCACAGTGACAGAGTGGATAAAAATTGTCCACAGTAAATATAGTTCCATGAATGTTCACCTTGCTTGAATTATTAAGGTTTCGGTTGAGACTTGTGTCTCCAAATCTTTATTCCAGAATTGAGCAAAACCTCCTCTGCTTTGTCAGTTGTGATTCTCCTGACACCACTGTTGAAAGTACCTCAACCCCTCAGTATTATTCATTAGAGTTATTCTCCTCTCATGGGTGTGGTGTGACCCATTGCCTTGTCCTTTGTACCATACAGTTGTATATCTTTTGTTACCAGCCAGTCATGTTCTGCTTAATGACACCATCTTAACAGGCTTTCATTCATTTGCATTTCCAATCGCTTCTTACTTCACTTTTTTTGTTTCATCATAATTTGTAAATATACCTTTTCTGAGCCAGACTGTGAGCCAGATTACTTACAGCGTTTGACAGTTATCCTGGCCAAGTTGGGGTGAAAATAGTGTATGACAGGTAATTATACAATCACCTGATAATGATCACTCTGTAAGTATCAAGAAAGACCTGTAGCACTGAGAAAGAAAATAAAGAGGCATTTTGAGTGCAGCCACCATTGCTAAATGTTGCCAGCCAACTTCATAATCTCCCTACTTGCCTGTGACATTCGTCTACGCATGGAAATTGTGGCTGTGAAGTAGTTGTTGGTGTAACGAAGCAAGTGTATTTTGAATTTTGGTTTCATTCATGCTGGAAGTTGTTGGATATGACTCTTTCCTTCCATATATTGGGCTGATTGTCTGCCATTGATAAACCACCTGACCATTGTTATGAGAAAGCAGTCCAGGATCCTGGCAGGCTTTGGAGGTGAAATAGCTTAATAATTCATTTCTCATTATTTCATAGGTTAGTGCTAACCTCAAGATAGACCTTAGGTTAAATGAGAGTGTGTGGATACGCTGGAGCAATAGTTAGTGTTGTCCTTGCATAATTCTTGAATTGCAGTTAGAAGCTGCAGATTTCGCTGGTGGGTAGAAACTTGCCTTTCTGATTGTAGACATAGAGAGATCTCCAGGTTCATGGAGAATTCTCGTATCATTTGAGTACTCTCAACTCTATCTCATGAATGGTGAAGAACATGAATTCCAAACTGAGCATCACATAGGTAAGAAATGCCGTCACATAATGATACTTTTTTTCAAATTTTTTTTATAAAAATAGAGTGCTTTTGTGACATGCCATGAAGAATGCTTTTGTAATTTTAAGTCTGGTATGTATGTGACAAATATAGTTATCTGTGTAAGATTAGCTTTTGTATTTGATCCACCCTAGAATACTTACTTGTTTGAGGACTCTTCTGTAGGGTATTTTTGTTCACCCGGTATTTTCATCCTGAAAGTTGGTATCTGAGGACCTGCTGTGCTAAATCCTGGTTAGCTCTACACCTGTGATACTTACGTACACTTGCCCATTGCTCCAGTAACCTTAGTTTAGGTCTTAGCAAAGCACACACCAGCCTTGTAGGTATGCACATTAAAGTAAGGCTTGCCTCCTTGTTAGTATGCTGACTCATACTGTGCTTTTTTTTATATATAAATGGGAATGCAGTATATGCCTACCTACGAGTACCTCCGACAGAATTTTGTTCGAGAGACAGGGCTTGCATGTGGTGCTCACTGCATGTCTTGCTTCTTGATTAATGCTGTATTTTCCAGCTGTAGTGTTACAGTCATCCATTTCAGATTCATTTAAAGATTATAGATAGATTGTGATCGATTTTTTCTGCTCACATGAAGAGGATCAATTCAAGCTGTACTAGTATTTAGTTTCCTTTCTACATGGAGTACTGCAAACTTATCTGGGTGGCTTTTCTTTCACCTTCCAGTTTCACTAAGATCAGTCAAAAGCAGTTAACATTATCATCTTTCGTGCTCTTGGTTCATAGCTTGAACTCCTTACTTATTACGGCAGAGTTGCTGTGGTCCCTTTGCTGTACTGATATTGTGTGGTATCTTCTCTTGAGAATTGTCAGCTAGCTTGCCTCATTCCATGGCTAGGTCATGCAGCATGTGGGAGGCCATTCCCCAGAGAATTGTACAGGTGTGGACCTCTTAAAGGAAGACTAATTGTTGCAGGGGAAAAAAATGTGTCGGGTAAAGTGCAATGAGGTTTGACTATGAAGTGGAAAAAATCATCAACTGATTAGACTAATTCTCGAGATGTTACTGCTGAGACAATATATGTGGGATGTGGCCTGTCAAAAGCTTCATGTGCTTTATGACCTATCCAGAGATGGAGGCGGCACACAAACAGCCAGTACTTGAAAACAGAATCAAAACAGTGTTTGTCAGAGAGAAAGAAACATGAAATTACCATGACATTTATTTTTAGAGAGAGCCAAGAAACTTTTGAAAAGCAGACTTGTATATGTTATTTTGTTTTTCATTAAAGTGGAATGCAGGTCAGCTCAAGTTACTTAATCTTTTGCGTTTGGATTCATTAGCTGCTACTCTTTTTAAGGATACTTTCTTTTTCTGTGTTATTTTAATAGTCAGCTATGCCCACTTCATCCACTCTCAGTTAGAATTTCAATGTGCATGGAGAAGATTTCTTATATTTCTCATGACTCAAGAGTCTGATGTTTTCCTGACCACAGTGTGCAGTATCTTAAATGTGTAAGTCTCAGTCTTATAGAGAAAGTATGAGATACTTGCAAGTTTATAGTGTTAAAAGTAAGATCTATATGGTTTTCCCACTTTTCTTGGATATATAATATTAAAGGTGAAAAGGATTGCTTGGTTCATTGATAATTTGTGACATGGGATACCTTTTGTTTTCTATCCATCATGAAGAACTAAAGATTTCTCAGCTTCCTGAATTCATAAGCTCTTGCATACTTTAAAAGGTAATCCATTTGACCATTCTTTTAATTTAAGTGGTAGAATTAAGTTTATGCCAAAAATATGATGCTTTTTTTTTTTCCCCAAGGTTCATAAGGTTATGTATGCATCTTATCTCAAGAATTTGTGTAACAAACAGAATATCTTATTTTTCATGCCTTTATTTAAAATTTATGATTGGAAGAAAGATACTTGTAATGTACTTGGGCTGACCCATGGGTATTTTTTCGCAAAAATCGTATGTTGCATGAGCTCTTTAGGATTTCTTACAGGAGTTTGGACATATTATTAAAGGAGTTATTGTTACTTTGCTTGCCCAGGTACCTCCTGGTAGATAGTTTTTCTTATATGCTTTTGGGAAAAATGTCATCTTGTACATGGTGTAATGACTGAGTCTTTTGCACTTGGTAAAATTATTTCTTGACCAAACAATTTTTTTTTATAAATTCTAGATAACAAAGTGTGAAGTTTCCAACTTCTTCCATCCTGCACTTAGAGATATTCCTTTATAATTTTTAGATTTAAACAGTTTTATATTTGATGGATTCTTTTTAGTTATATACAGTACGCATCATGAGAGTTTTATTTTTCTGCAAAAAGTATAATTAGGACTTGCTATTTTGTGCAAAGCAATTTTCATATTGTTACTAGAAATTTTTCTCTGGAAGAGAATGTGCTTTAAAGGTTGAAGGACGTTATTTGCTTGAGGCAGATACTCATAATACATGATTTTATTGTATGTCTGATTTGCCCTTTCTGTTATTCCCACTTCATCCTTCTCCCATCCCTTGTAAGGTAATTTACAGAGTTGAATGTGAGTTGGGTTTTATCCACTGATAAAGAGGGCACCCGCCTAGATAGAAGACATTACTTTGCTAGTCTTAGCCAAGCTGCACTGCTCTTTAGGTCTCTATGACCAGCAATCTTTATGGATAACTAGACTTTCTGGTTTTAAAAGAATCATTTGTTTTCCTTTGATCCTTTGTAAGGATAAAGTTTGAAGGAAGGGATGAAATTTCTGTGCTGTGGTCATGGGACTCTGTACTTCAGAAAATTTGTGATGTACTGAAATTGATATAGATAGAGAAAACTTTTCTTCAATTTCTTTTTCTAGCCATGTTCATTTCTGATAAACCTGTAGCGAGTTCCCTGTTTTATGTTCTGGTATTGCTTTTTTAAGGATTGGCATATGCAATAGTACATTCCATTGCTTTTAACGGATGTTGTGAAGAGGTGATTGCAAAGAAGATCATAGATCTGCATTACACTGGTATGAAACATGTATAGCAACAGAATAATTAATTGTGTATAGGATAGGAACAAAACATCTTTACATGTTGAATGTGTAAAGCTCAGGTTTATGTTATGTACATGCCGATAATTTGAGTATGTTCAGGAGTTAGCGTGAGTTGTTGGTTTTGATAAACATTTTGAAAGCTGAAAGATGTGATAATGGCAACATGACTGCAAGTATAAAGAAGGTTTGACAAGAAAAAGGTAACCTGATGAAAATTTGAAAATGTAGAAAAGTTTAGTAGCAGAGATTGTGCATGATTTATCTGTCTTATCTATATCTCTGATGCCCATTCCCTTCGGGAACTCCCTCAAGGGGATGGCCAGGGCCAAAGAGTCTTCATGATTGGTGAACACCATTGCCACTTCTCAGCCTCACCCTTAACAGGCCACTGGCCGAGGGCAAGTTTAGTGCAGTTTTTGTCAGGGGCATGACATCCTCCTGTGCGGATGTAAGACTGGATAAAAGATTGGAAACTATATTTAATATAAGGTAATCTACTGGAAAAGGGAAAGCAAGCAAAGGCAATATACAGAAGTTATATGAGTTTGGAGCATATTACTAGGAGGTGTGTTAAAAAGTTTGGAGCAGGTTACTAGAAGGAGTGTTAAAATTTAAGATTAAGTTTTTTACTGATACTGTATTGTGGCTTCTGATGCTACCAAGGTTCAGTGATACTGTATTATGGGGTCTGATGCTGCCTAGGTAGGTTTATTCTTCAGAGATGGATGATATCTTCAGGAATACTTTAGGATGGAGAGAAAAAGTAAAATGTGAATTTATGACTTTAGAACTTCAAGAGAGATAAATTTTTAAAAGGAAAACACAATCAATCATATATGATGGATGTCCGTGGTATAGCAGTTAGTGTTTCTGACTGTGATGCATTCTTGGGCTGCCCAGGGTTGAGTGCATAGTTTCAAATCCTGGTTGCAGCTGGTGTCCAGATTCAACCCAGCTGTTCATCCACCCATAGGGTTTGGTTGATATAATAGATAGGTACCTAGGTCAGGCAGTCAGGTGTAGGGGGAAAGAAGAAAATATATGTGTTATCTTTTTTCTTTTCCTTGATGCATTTTTGCTGTTTTTCGTGAGGCAGGATAGCATTGGGAATGGATGAAGGCCATCTAGTGTGAATGTGTACATGTGTATATATGTATATGTATGTATATATATTTATATTTATCCCTGGTAACTAAAAGGGGAGGGAGCGTGGGGGCTGGATGTCCTCCTCTCCAATTTTTACTACACCAAAAGAAGGAACAGAGAGGGGGGGGCCAAATGAAGATTTTCCCTCTGAGGCTCAGTCCTCTGATCCTGATGCTGCCTCGCTTACATG
>JAUUDW010643713.1:0-10845 GCA_032361385.1 Panulirus guttatus
AAGGACTTAATGTGTCAGTAAGTTCTTAAGATATTTCTAGATTATAGGGCTTAGTTGTTGGAAGTTTTATTTCCATTTCAAAAAATACTTACATCACGCTTTGTGCATATGATTTGTGTATCCCTGACCAAATAATTCACTTCTTCCTTGGAAAAATGCTTAAAAGTAGACTGAATATGTTCACCATTTCTGCAGGAAATTTCAGTATTACTTTTGGTAAGTTACATTCTGAAACAAGCAGTTTCATGCTTAAATGATGTAATGAATATAGATGAGGATGCCTATTATAAAATCAGTTTGAATTCTCTCTCAATAAGAAGTCATTATTCTAACTTTTGTTGGAGTTGTGTATATCTTTTCATATGATGCAACACCCTCAGATATCATAAGTTTAAAAGGATTCAGTCATTATGATGCCACCAGTTACTATGGGATGAAATTAATGCCAGTGAGAAATGTTGAAAGGCATTTTAATTGGTAACACTGTAGTATCATATTTTATTTTATGTTAGTGAAATACATTGCACCACAGCAACAACCATCGAGTTTCTTTTCTTATAGGCTGGTTGGCCCAGAAGCTGGGTTGGTTGCAACCCTACATCGGAGGATAGCAGAGGTACGGAGCAACTGATGACTGCCAAGCACTTCCAGTGTCCTGACTGTGACAAGGCATTTGCCACTAAATGGGAATATGAACGTCACCGTCGGACTCACACGGGAGAGAAGCCTTTTGCCTGTCCAATCTGCCCATATCGTGCAAGTCAGAAAACTAGCCTTCAAAAGCATCTGCGAACTCATAGTGGAGAAAAACCATATGCCTGTCACCTGTGTTCCTACAGAGCTTCCCAAAAAGTTCATCTGCAAAATCATATCCGTACACATAGTGGCACCTTGACTTTCAGCTGCCCACATTGTCCATATCGATGTGGTCGATCAGATGTCTTAAAACAGCACTTGCAGATTCACAATGACAATAAATAATTTTGTCATATTTAGCAGGATAAGGTTGGTTTACATATATATATATTATAAGTACATGACTCTCATAAAGCTCTTTGAATGTACAGAGGCAATTATTCATACTCAAGCAGTAATCTAATATGTATCATTTTAGATCTGAGTGACCATTAACTACCCCTAAGTGACATGGGTATCTCTTTGTCTTTGTAGGTCTTGACAGTTGGTGAGCAAGGTGGTGACACTCAAGGACGAGCTATAAGGGAGGCAAAGGAGAAGATCTACTCTTGTGCATATTGCCCCTACCGTGCTGCTCAAAAAGGCAACCTACATAGACATATCCGCACCCATACAGGAGAAAGGCCATATGCTTGTTCTTTCTGTCCATTCCGTGCTGCTCAGGATAGTGTTTTGAAACATCATATTCATATCCATACTGGAGAAAAGCCATTCAAATGTCCACACTGTTCATATCGTACAACGAAAGGAGCAAATCTAAAGCGCCATTTATCAACCCACACTGGACAGAAGCTATTGCCACTGTTACAATGACCACAGTTCCTTAAGGTGCCACCTCCTAATAGCCCATTCCAGTGCTGATCATTGAATTTCTTACAAGTGCTACTCTGTTTTGGGAGAAGTTAGTTTTACTTCTCTCTATATAAATTCATATATCTCATACTTGTTTCCATTCACTGATTTTCCTAAATCATATTAGACTTTAATGATCATTGGTGAGGTAACTCATTTCATTGATCATTACCTCATTTTCAAGGATGGTGCTTAATTGTGTATCCAGTCTTACAAAAATATATACGATGTATCAAGAACTTCACGTTATGATATCCAGGCTTTGTAAATCATATTGAATTTTGGCCAGACTTAAATAGATTACTCCTTTCATTATATACCATCTCATGTTTAGATATGGAATCAGTTCACGAATCCATTGTTTTGTCTTCAAGTTTACTCCTAGATTCACTTGTCCTGACTTAATCATGATGTATTTTCACTAAAGACTTGTTGATATCCTTCTCTTACAGAACCCCAAGACATGATCAGAGTTTGAGCAGAATTGTAGGTCTCTCCATATAGCTCAGCATATCCTGACTAATGACACACTAGGCTCACTAGATATTATTATACTTTGTTCAGCTTTGATCAGATTGCTTATTTCATTGGTCTTTTCTCACGTTCTGAGGTAACATAAAATCGTATATCTATATATATATATATATATCCATAAATATGCTTCTGCTTTCTGATCACAGCTTTTCTTAGATTTGGCCTGACTTTTATCAGATATTGTGTTATTACTCACTTTACTGATCCTCAGCTCAAGTTCAAAAATCCGTCAAAATTATATATCCGACATACATCCACCCATGCTTACCATAGTTAAGTTTGGGATTACTAGCTTTATTGGATCATCATAGATTTTTAGTGAACATTTTTAGTTTTCTCAGTTTATTAATCTGTAGCATATTTTTAATCATGGATGAAGTCATGTGTAATACATCAAAACTGCAGCTCCCTATTCACAACCAGGCCTCACAGACCTTTCCATGGTTTACTCTGGTTGCATCACATCCCCTGGTTCAGTTCACTGACAACAGCATGTTGACCCCAGTATACCACATTATTCCAATTGCACTCCATCCTTCCATCTCCAGTTTGTTTTCCCTGTTGTCCTTGTTCCCTCCAGTTCTGACACATATATCCTCTTTCTCAACCTTTCCTCACTCATTCTTTCCATACATCCAAACTAATTCAGTACACCCTCTTCAAATATATCAACCATGCTCTTTTTATTACTACACCCCTCTCTTACCCCTTTTTATTACCTACTTGATCAAACCACCTCACACCATGTATTGTCCTCAAACATTTAATTTCCAACACTTACCCATGCCTTGCATCCAAATGATACTGTTAGAACTACTATATCTCTAGACACCCATTTTTGCCCTTTCAGGTAACATTCTCTTTCCACATATCTTTCAGTACTCCCAAAACCTTTGCCCTCTCATGCCACCCCATGACCCATTTTTGCATCCATGGTTCCACTCACTGCTGTATCCACTCTCAGGTATTTAAAACACTTCACTCCTTCCAATTTTCATTCATTCAGACTCTCACCCCAACTAACCTGTCCCTCAACCCTGCTAAACATAATAACCTTGCTTTTATTAACATTTACTCTCAACTTCCTCCTTTCACACACTTCCAAACTCAGTGACCAAAGCAACAGACCTCACAGAATGGTGCACTCAGAATAATCATTGGATGATTAGTAACCAAAAGCACTCAACACCTTCACAATGAAACAAAGATCCTCCTGATACAGTCACTCTTCAACATGCTCATCATTCAGTTTCATGCAACAGCACTAGACCCCTCCCACAGCATCAACTCTTAAATAGAAATAAAAAGCTTACCCCTGCCTCACACTTTAGTAACCTTTGATCACAGATTTCCCACCCCGACAAGTATAACACTAACAAAAACATGCCCACTGAAATAACCCAACAAACACTAAACGTCCATCCTCCCAACTCAGTCTTAAACTGCAACCCACCAGACACACCCATCAGAAACCACACTACCAAGAAAAACACAAGTCACACGATCCAGTTTACTCTCAGTACATCACTCATTACAACAATATGACAAATACCTTTTCAGCATATCTTAAGGCCCTTCAAGCCCATGATGTAATTACCTTAAAGAAGACAAAGGGCACTTATTACTCAATTGCGCTTTACTCTCTGCACATAGATGCACACACAGCATTACAACACTTTATGACCTGCGGTCCCAACTGGTGTACTAGCTTCTTGAGTGCTGCAGGAGCCTCATAAGGATACAAGTGCCAATAGGGGCAGGAAGTAAGTAAGTAAGTATGTACACAACACTAGGGCCCCTTACCCTTGGGCTCCTGCAGTTTCTAGGTTGGGCTGCACTCAGTAACAGGGACAGGATGGACTTCTTTAAAGTGAGAAGTTCTGTGACAAGACTGTACTCTCTTTTGTCCACTGATGATGATACAGGGTCTCTTTTCAGAGGCCCATGCAGCCCAAGGCTGAACTGCTTCCAGTAGCAGGGAAATATGGTTCCCTTTGAAATGAGAAGTTATTTGATGAGACTATACTCGTAATGATTGAGCCTTATCAAAGGTGATTTTTCATTTGCCGTGTAATCTCATGCTGGCAGAGTTTAGTAACACCTTTTTTTTTTCATTTTCCTTTTTTAATGCTTTGTTTGATACTGGATTTACATAGTTTTCAAAGGCTAATCATCTAATACAGAAATTTATGAAATATGAATATCATGTGATATGAAATATGGTATTACATAATGTAGAAAAACTGTTATACTTAGCACTTAGAGTAATTTATGTACAGTATCTGGTTGACTGTATCACAGACCTCATTGCAGTTTTTAGTGTATGTTCACTTAACATATTCTTGTATGTTAGATATTGCATGCATTTATGATTAGTTTAAAGAAACTGGTAATTAGGCGCCAGTCCTTTTTTTCAAGTGATTCAGGTTCACATGATCCGAGCGATTCATCATTTGAGATTAATTTTTGTTGTATAAGCAATAAACAAATGCATTATTTTTCATGTTTCATTTACATCTGTATCTGAAGTATCTATTCATGACCAAAAGCTAGCTAAGTAACTAGAGACAGTGTTGTACGACAGATGGATTTAATGCATGTTAATATGAAGCTCTAAACATATCTCTCAAATAAAGTTGATTTCATCTCCTCACATCTTCAATCATTTTCCAAGTGCAGTCTTGTCTCACATCATTATTCTAGGATTAATTATGAATTTGAAGCTGCAGTCTCACCAAGAATTATTTTCCTGAGTATACTAAGAATGTCAATGATAAACTTGTAATTTTTTTTTTTTTAACAATACTGCATTCTCCCAATGCCTTACCCTATATAAGAACCATGTTTGTCTGCACACTATGTACTGTTCCTACATTCTGGGAGATACATTTATTTAGATTTTCTTAAGTTTTTCTTGACAAAATTGCACATTACATAATATCGCTGTTGAATTTGTGATTTACATCTCTAGCTGCTACTTTAGGGAAAAGGAAAATCTTAAAACTGGTAATGCATTAGCCTTCATTCTACTAATGGAAAAGTTGGGAGCAGTAAGAAACAAGTTAGTGTGAGTGCTATGGCTAATAATTACTTCTCGGGATTGGGCTAGTATAAAATTGATAAAGCAAACAAGCAAAAAAATGCAGATTTTAAGGATTAAGGAGGGGAATATTATTATAGGAAAGTAGATGTAAATGAATTACATTAGAAGTATACATGAATAGGGTTATGAAAACGGAAAATATGTTCGTCTTGTGGAGGGAATCCAGTAAGCATGGAAGAAAAACTGTTACTCCTTATAAGAGATCAAACAAGCCCATCTGGTCCCTTTTGAGAGCTTGAACCTCCATATATCTAAGAACAAGCATCTATGCTGTGTTTCTTGTACAGCTATACCTTGGGACTTTCCTTGTTGACATCACCCCTCCTTGGTCATCCCTACCCATTTAAATGCATGCATATTACCTCATCTCATCACTTTTTAATAGAGAAAGGAATAAATGAAGGGAAGATTAGAAAGGAAATTGGGTAGGGATTGCTAATAGGAGTCCTCTGCAAGGAGAAGAGTTCCTCAATACTCATTTCTCCAATTTCTTCCTTTACAGGGATTGCAATGGAGCAAAGATTACAGGAGTATGAATTCTTAGCAGTTACAAAATTCAGTTGTTTACAACATCCATTATTTCCTGTCATAGTTATTCTCACTGCTTTGAACTGTGCATGCTTAAATAGTGTCAGTATAATGTTTTATGGTAAGATTTATTTATCAGCCATTGGAAATTGCTTGTAAGTACAGATATATACCTAAGTCCTATTGGTTAGAAATAATTTATGCAGTATTTGCACTTTTCAGGCCATTTAGTTATCTTTGTACCACCACCTTTTCTACTGAAGTGACATTGTTGGTATTGTCTGTTCCTGTAGGGTGTGGTCAGTAGCAAGACGTGGTTTAACTATATATCTACAGGCTCCAGACAAGTTTTCATATGGAATTAGAATGAAATACCATCCAGGAGGGATACAGATTTTTTTTTCCCTAATATTGCTGCACAAAATGAAAATCTCCAGAAAAATATATGGAGTCATCATAGAGAGAGGGTTTATGTATGTTCATATTTTGCAAAACAGAATATTCAAAGGCAGTTCTGCTGGGATGCTCACTGAACATAACACATCAGGATTGGAGAGACTTGGATGCCAGCTTAGATGAGAATAGGACAAGTGCTTAGTGCAAGTTTTTTTCAAGAACTTTTACTGAGTTTTGAACTGATAAACCCACTTCTTAAATATTAATTTAAGACCTGTACAACTAAGAAATTATTGATATCGATGCAATAGACAAGTTGCAGTAGTAAACACTGGCTTTGATAATGAAGCCAATTTTGAACTTTCCACTTTAGATGAAATTGGTGACGTGGATTACTCCATCTTGATTAGGGATTCAAACGACATCAGCATTGTGGACGGTTTGGAGTGTGAAGATTTCAACAGTTTTCAAGAAGTCAAGAAAAGAAACATTTCTTGGGAACAGGGTAGGTAAGTGTTGATGACGATAATGTAGCTGGATGTACTAGGGATAATGCCAGTCATATTGGGATAATCATAGTTACAACTGTAGCCAATAATGCTGAAGAATTTATAACAAGCAGTAAGGCCAGGTAACTCTGCTTCTGATACATCTGTATATAGTGGTCATATTGTAAAAGTAACATGAAAATTTGATGAATATTATGTGATCACAGTTGCAAACTTGAATGTAGTTCATAGGCTATGCAACTAACTAGGCTAGGTGACTGAAATGCCTTATGTTTTAAGCCATATGATATAAGAGAGGAAAGTAAGGTGTGTGCTACAATAAGTATATTCTTGCGTAAGTCATGAAGATGTAAAAGAAGGATTGAATGAGGCAGAAGTTTGGGTGGAGAGTTATTTCCCTATGATTTTTGAATAAACTTTGATTTTACCTTTCTTAAGATATGGTGAAAATTTCTCACATCCAAGGTCTTACCTCATGCCACTGAAGAAATTGAAGAAAATATTTAAAGCACATTATATTTTGGTTGTCAAAACAAATGATATATTACCCCTTATCAAACTGGCTTTTGACAGCAAGGATTAGCTTTATACCTATAGATTAGGTTACAACATTTTACACAGACTGGATTGAAAGAGAAAAGGGTTGTTTTAGTTTATTTTAGTATCTATAAAGCTTTTGATAGAATTTCCTATCTAGGGATGTTATCCAAATTGAATAGAGTTAGAGGAGATGTTACATTGGTTGAAAAGCTTTTTGAATGACAGAGTATTTGTTTTTTATGATGTAGCTAAGGATTGTTTTATGACTTTGCAACAAATGCAGGTGGCAATAGATCAGTTTCATTGTCTTTAGGCAGCTACTGGGATTTTGACTTTGATACCCTCCTCTTTTTTAATATAATGATATTTGGATTGAATAAGAGAAAGTGCATAAATTGCTGGGTTTGCTACTACTTGATAGTCATACTCTCACCCAAAGAAACTAAGTGAAAGAATTCCTAAGACTATGATGAATGCTTGGATATCATGAAGGCCTCTGCATGCAAATCTTGAAATCTTGGGGAGTTGATAGGGAAATTTTATGATTATCTATAAGTCATTTAGGAGAAGCTAAATAGATTATGGGTCTATACCATATGGGTCTGCTTACAAAACATTGTTGCATAAGACTTGAGTTAATTCAGAATAAAGCATTGTGGATTGAAACTGGAACTCTTGAAATTATTTTTATAGTAGCAATGACTTATAACCGTTTTGCATCATCAAATGAAGGAAGATGTATGAAAGTTTTTCAATACAGTTTGGTCCTTGTTAGATGATAATGCTATATAAAATTAAATTCTGTTTGATAGAAATAGAACAATTGCCTTTATCAAATTAAGAGCCAGCAGTTTTAAGGACTGAAGGAATAAGACTAAAGTTAAAGCTTTTGTTAATATATAATAAACATCTTGTTTTACTAATGTCAGTACCTTCTTATGAAACCCAGAAATAGTTTACCAAGCAGCAGATTAAAAGCTATTTTTGAGATTACCCTCAGGCAAAAATATCCAAATATTATTGAATATATACAAACAAGTCCAACGCTGAAGTAAACAGAGATTCAGCTGCAGGTTCAGCATTTTGCTATCCATCAACTGCTATACAAGTGGGCTGGGAAACTTAATGGAATGTAATGTGTATTGGAAGCTGAATTATTCAAAATTTGGAGAGCTAGAGTGATTATTTGATGCTTTACAACAGACATCAGTAGTTTCCTGTGTTGATTCAACTACTGCTTTGGAATCTATAAGGGCTTTGAAAACTAAATATTCATTGTTATATTTTTTTTCTTTTTTTACAAAAGATATATTTGATAGAGGATTGAAAATAATTTTTAAGTGGATTCCATTGTATTGTGATGTTAGTGATAATGAAAGATCAGATTCAGCAGCAAAAGAGTTTTTCAGGTTATGGATAGTGCTTAACATAAAACCAAGCTGTGTTGATTTTGATATAATTCTGAAGTGTAATTTTAAAATTCATCTTACTGAACAGCAGCTTATAGACAGGCAACTAACATTTTTTGGAAATCAAATTTTTAATTGCTCTGATGGCTATAGGTGGAATTTAGAAGTAGCTAGATATTGCTATTTCAAGATTAAAACTGGGACATAGTAAACTTCAAGCACACATGCATGGAATGGGTCTGTCAGATAGCCTAAATCTCATTTACTGTGTTGTGTCTGAAATGGTAAAATATTTCCCATTGAACTGTCAAAGACCTTTGGGTCAAGATGTGTGTGTTAAGATAGTCTAATTAGATTAGATGTCATTGAAATACATTTTTTTGTACTGCTTGGTGTAGAAAACTGTGATCATGACAAGAAACTCAAGACTAGCAAAAATAGTAATGCCCTCATGTTGAGCACAAGGGAGTGTGAAGAACTGTAAAAGTTTGTGCTTGAAATATTAAGTATTATAAATGGTTTAACATCCCACACTGCTTGAGGCTCTACAAGAAATTTACTTTAGGAAAGTTGAGGTGAGACCCATAAGCTTAAAAAGTTGAGTGTCTTGTACTAGGTTAGGAACATGGACAACATCAACTCTTAAGAGGAACCATTTACTTGTTTCAAGTATTGTTTTCACTTAAAACAATGATATCTTTGATGACATTAGTTGTATACATTTCGATGGAAAGCCAAATGCATGCTCATATTACTCATACCATAGCAAGAGTTGGGTGTCTTTCTGGGAACACGTGTGAAGTATAATCAGAGGATTATTATTTTCATGCTGTAAATGTTATTCTCATATGGTACTTAATACAGTACCTATCAACTAAGTTTCTGAACAACCAAGAATATGATGAGGGTACTTTTTTTAATGCTATTAGCTACTTCATGGCATAAAGTTGAGACCACGTTTTCTGTCCATAGGTGGCGTGGGGCAGTGTCCAGGGGGACGTCAGCTCAGCAACGGGGAACAGCAAGACAGTTCATCATCAGCTGGGGATACAATCATATAGGGACCCACTAGGTGCACCCAGTATCAGGGCGTCCCCTCTGCAGGACCAGATGGGGACCCATTCCATTATGGAACAACAGGGATCACCAACATTCAGGGAGAAAGAATTCCAGTGTCCAGATTGTCACAAAGCTTTTCCAACGAAATGGAAATTTGAGCGTCATCGACGAATTCATACTGGAGAAAAGCCATTTGCATGTGATCTTTGCTCTTATCGTGCTTCTCAGAAACCAGTCTTACAAGCTCACATGCGTACTCATACAGGGGAGAAATTCTCCTGTCCACACTGTTCATTCCGTTGCTCACAGAGAATAACTTTACAAAAGCATAGTTTTACTCATAGTCATAATGAAGGCTTTCTGTAGTTGAAGAAAAGTATCCCTAAAATGATTATTTATTAAACTGTGATCTTAAGATACTGAAGTTTTACTGATGTTGATATGTAATGAGCATAGTATTGTTGAAAGCATTACTGTTTAAATGATCATGTAGAAATATGAAATAGAAAACTGGTCTGAAAAAGCTATTAACACTCTAAATGTGAATACTGATCTTATGAAGATGAAAGTAGAATTACAATATGTATTGCTGGTGATGTGAATGAGAGCAAGAAAATGTAATTATCATTATTTCCTATGTAAGGAGAAAATTTGAAAATTTCTAACCCAGTAGTTTTTGTTTATGTGAATATATGTTGTTAATAAGTCTAACAAAAGATGCTGTATTGTAAAAGCATTTATTTCATACTGATTACAGAAAGATAATAGCCTACTATATAGATATCTCATATAGTTTGTAATGATATGTTGTGTATAGAAAAAATTATGAGTTGACTTAGAAATTTATTCACAAATAGAAAAATTGATAATATTTGCCTTCCTAGACACAGGTAATTTAATGCATTTGATTATGTCATGTCTTCAATTAACCCCAGTAACTGTTTTCACTTATAGATATTATTATGGGGTTCCAGCATCTTTGAAGCTGCCCTTCACACAGGAGCAGGGAAATAACGAACTCCTCTGGAGTAAGAAGGTCTTTGTTGAAACTGCACTCATCTTTTGTCCAATGAGAGTGATACAGCCTTGCTATACATTATATATTCCCTGTGCGTTGTAGAAGGCAACTAAGAGGGTTGGAAGTGGGGGCTAGGATCCCTCCTTGTATTTCAGTTTCTAAAAGATAGAATGAAAGAAAGAGCCAAGTGAGAAGTGTCCA
>JAUUDW010643735.1:0-10845 GCA_032361385.1 Panulirus guttatus
CTTCAGTGCTCATGATGTTACCCTTTCAGTGCCCCGATGGTGTCCTCTTTTGTTCACTACCCATGATGGTGCCCCTTTATTGCTCTGATGGTGTCGTGCCATTCACTGCCCTGATGGTGCCCATTCACTGTCTCTATGGTGTAATGCCCCATCACTGACAATGATGGTGCCCCTTCACTGCTCCGTTGGTGTCTTAGCCCTTCCCTACCCATATTGGTGCCCTTTCACATCCCCGATTGTGTCGTGCCTTTTCACTGCCCATGATGTATCCTCTTCACTGCCCCGATGGTGTCTTGCCTCTTCACTGCCTATGATGGTGCCCCTTTACTACTCCGATTGTGTCGTGCCTTTTCACTGCCCATGATGTATCCTCTTCACTGCCCTGATGGTGTCTTGCCTGTTCACTGCCCATGATGGTGCCCCTTTACTGCTCTGATAGTGTCGTGCCGTTCACTGCCCATGATGGAGCCCCTTCATTGCCCCTATGGTATCATGTCCCTTCACTGCCCATAATGATGCCCCTTTACTCCTCCGATGGTGTCGTGCCTTTCATTACCCATGATGGTGCCCTTTCACTTCCCGATGGTGTGACCCTTCAATGCCCAAGATGGTGCCATTTCACTGTCCTGATGGTGTCGTTTCCATGATGGTGCTCCTTCACCGCCCTATGGTGTCGCGCGCCTTCACTGCCCATGATGGTGCCCCTTCACCGCCTCAATGGTGGTTTGTCCCTTCAATGCCCATGATGGTTCTCCTTCACTGTCTTTGATGTTATACCCCTTTACTGCCAATGATGGTGCCCTTTAATGCTTCGATAATGTTGTGCACCTTCACTGCCCATGACATTGCCCTATCACTGCTTCGATGGTGTCATGTCCCTTCGGTACCCATGACGGTGTCCCTTCACTGTCCCGAAAGTGTCATGTCCCTTGACTGCCATGATGGTGCCCCTTCACTGCCCCAAGGGTGTCATTTCCCTTCACCGCCCGTGATGGTGCCCCTTCCCTGCTCCGATGGTGTTGTGCCACTTCGTTGCCCATGATGGTACCCCCTTCACTACCTTTTTGGTTACGTGCCCCGTCACTGCCCATGATGGTGCCCCTTCACTGCCCCTATGGTGTCGTGTCCCTACACTGCCCATGATGGTGCCCCTTCTCTGCTCCGGTGGGTGCTATGCTCCTTCCCTGCCTATATTGGTGCCCCTTCTTATCCACGATTGTGTCGCGCCTCTTCAGTGTCCATGATGTTACCCATTTACTGCCCCGATGGTGTCGTGCCTTTTCACTACCCATGATGGTGTCCCTTTATTGCTCCTATGGTGTCTTGCCATTCACTGCCCATGATTGTGCCCATTCACTGTCTCTATGATGTAATGCCCCTTCACTGCTCCGGTGGTGTCTTGGCCCTTCCCTACCCATATTGGTGCCCTTTTACATCCCCGATTGTGTCGTGCCTTTTCACTACCCAGGATGTATCCTCTTCACTGCCCCTATGGTATCGTGTCCCTTCACTGCCCATGATGGTGCCCCTTTACTGCTCCAGTGGTGTCGTGCCCTTCATTACCCATGATGGTGCCCTTTCGCTGCCCCGAAGGTGTGTCCCTTCAATGCCCATGATGGTGCCCTTTCACTGCCCTGATGGTGTCGTGCCTATGATGGTGCCTCTTCACCGCCCCTATGGTGTCGTGTGCCTTCACGGCCTCAATGGTGTTTTGTCCCCTCAATGCCCATGATGGTACTCCTTCTCTTCTTTTGATGTCTTACCCCTTCACTGCCAATGATGGTGCCCTATAATGCTTCGATAATGATATGCTCCTACACTGCCCATGATGTTGCCCCTTCACTGCTTCGATGGTGTCATGTCCCTTCGGTGCCCATGACGGTGCCTCTTCACTGTCCCGATAGTGTAATGTCCCTTGACTGCCATGATGGTGCCCCTTCTCTGCCCCGATGGTGTCGTTTCCCTTCAATGCCCATGATAGTGCCCCTTCACTGCCCCAAGGGTTTCTTGCCCCTTTGTGGCCCATGATGATGCCCCTTCACTGCCCCTATGATGTCGTGTTCCTACTCTGCCCATGATGGTGTCCCTTTACTGCTCCAATGGTGTCTTGGACATCACTGCCCATGACGGTGCCCCTTCACTTCTCCGATGGTTTCATGTCCCTTCATTGCCCATGATGACGCTCCTTCACTGCCTCGATGGTGTCAGATCCCTTGACTGCCCTTGATGGTGCTCCTTCACTACCCCGATTGTGTCATGTCCCTTCAATGCCCATGATTTTGCTCATTCACTGTCTCGATGGCCTTCGTGCAACTTCAGTGCTCATGATGGTGCCCCTTCTCTGCTCCTAAGGTGTCGTGCCCCTTCACTGCCCATGCTGGATCCCCTTTACTGCTCCGAAGATGTCGTGCCCTTCATTGACCATGACGGTGCCTCTTTTCTGCCCCGATTGTGTCATGTCCCTTCAGTGCTCATGAAGGTGGCCCTTCACTGCCCCGATGGTGTCAAGTACCTTCACTGCCCATGATGGTGCCCCTTCACTGCCCAATGGTGTCATATCCCTTCACTGCCCATGATGGTGCCCCTTCAGTGACCCGATGGTGTCGTAGCTATTCACTGCTCCGATGGTGTCGTGTCCCTCTAACGGTCATGATGGTGCCCTTTCAGTCCCCCGATAGTGTTGCGTCCCTTCACTGCCCATGATGTTCTGCCTTCACTGCCCCTTTGGTGTCCTGCCCTTCCACTTTCCATGATGGTGCCCCTTTACTGCTTCGATGGTGTCATGCCCCTTTATTGGTTATGATGGTGCCCCTTCACCGCCCGGATGGTGTCGTGTCCCTTCAGTTCCCATGATGGTGCCCCTTTAGTGATACGATGATGTCATGCCCTTCACTGCCCCGATGGTGTGGTGTCCCATCAGTGATGATGTGCCCCTTCATTGCCCTGATGGTATCGGATCCCTTGACTACTCATGATGGAGCCCCTTCACTGCCCTGATGGTGTCATGTCCCTTCACTAGCCATGATGGTGCTCCTTTACTGCTCCGATGATGTGTTGCCCTTCACTGCCAATGATGGAACCCCTTCACAACCTAATGGTGTTGTGTCCATTAACTGCCTATGATGTTAGCCCTCCACTGCCCTCATGGTGTCGTACCCTTTCATTGCCCATGATATTGTTCCTTAACTGCCCCTATGGTGTCATGTACCTTCACTGTCCATGTTGATACCCATTCACTGCTCCGATGGTGTCATGTCCCTTCATTTCCCATAATGGTGACCCTTCACTCCTCCGATGGTGGCATGTCCCCTCATTGCCCATAATGGTGCCCCTTCACCGGTCCAATGGTGTTTTCCCCTTCATTTTCCATGATGGTGTCCCTTCACTACCCATATGCTTCCGTGCTCCTTCACTGCACGTGATGGAGCCCCTTTACTGTTCCGAAGGTGTTGTGCCCTTCACTGCCTATGATGGTGGCCTCACACTTTCCCGATGGTGTCGTTCCCCTTCACCGCTCAAATGGTGTCATATCGCTTCAATGCCCGTGACGGAGCCTCCTTCACTGCCCCGATGGTGTCATGTCCCTTGATTACCCAAGACGGTGCCCCTTTGCTGCTCCAATGGTGTCATATCCCTTCACTGCCCCTGATGGTGCCCCCTTCAGTGACCTGATGGTGTTGTGCCCCTTCAATGCCCATGATGGTGCCCTTCACTGCCCCTATGATGTCGTGTACCTTACCTGCCCATGACTGTACCCGTTCCCTGCCCCGATGGTGTCGTGCCCCTTTTCTGAGAATGATAGTGCACCCCACTGCCCCTATGGTGTCGTGTCTCTTACCTGTCTATAATGTTGTCCCTTCCCTGCCCTGATGTTGTCATGTCTCTTTAATACCCTTATGGTGCCCCTTCAGTGCCCCGATGATGTGTCCCTTTTATGTTCATGATACTGCCCCTTCACTACGCCTATGATGTCGTGCCTTTTCAGTGACCGTGATGGTACCTCTCTCCTGCTCCAATGGTGTCGTGCCCCTTCAATGTCCATGGTGTTCCTTCACTACCCCCATAGTGTAACGTCCCCTCGCTGCCCATTATAATGTCCCTTCAATGCCCTACGGTGTCGTGTCTTTTCAGTGCCCATGATGGTGACCCTCCACTGTCCCTATAGTGTCGGGCCTTTTCAGTGCCCATGATGGTGCCTCTTTATTGCTCCGATGGTGTCGTGTCCCTTACCTTCCCATGATGGTGCCCCTTCCCTCCCCCAATGGCGTAGAGCCCCTTCTCTGCCCATGATGGTGCCCTTCACTGCCCCTATGGTGTCGTGTCCCTTACCTGTCCCTAATGGTGTCCCTTCGTTTCCCCGATGGTGTCATGTCCTTTTAATGCCCTTGATGGTGCCCCTTCACTGCCCTGTTGTGTCCCTTTTATGCCCATGAACTTGCTCCTTCACTGCGACTTTGGTGTCGGCCTTTTCAGTGCCCATGATGGTGCACTTTCCTGCTCCGCTGGTGTCGTGCCCCTTCAATGCCCATGGTGTCCCTTCACTGCATCCCATGGTATTATGTCCCTTCACTTTCCATGATGGTGCCCCTTCACTGCCCTGATGGTTTCATATCCCTTAACTGCCCATGATGGTTCCTCTTCACTGCCCCAATGGTGCCCCTGGACTGCCTATGATGGTGTCTCTTTACTGCTCCGATGGTGTTGTACCCCTTCAATGCCCATGATGATGCCTCTTCACTGCCCCAATGGTGTCGTGCCCCTTTGCTGTCCATGGTGGTGCCCCTTTACTGCCCCGATGGTGTCGTGCCATTCATTACCCATGACTGTGCTCCTTCACTGCCCCGATGGTGTCGTGTCCCATAAGTGCCCATGATGGTGCTCCTTCACTGCCCGACGGTTTCATGTCCTTTGAATGCCCATGATGGTCCCTTCACTGCCCTAATGGTGTTGCGCCCCTGCACTGCCTATGATGGTGCCTCTTTACTGTTCCGATGGTGTCGTGCCCATTCACTGATAATGATGGTGTCCCTACACTGACCCGATGGTGTCCTGTCACTTCAATGCCCATGATGGTGCCCCTTCACTCCGCCGATGGTGTCGTGCCTCTTGGCTGCCCCTATGGTGTTCTGCCCATTCAGTGCCCATGATGGTGCCCCTTCACTGCCCATGACAGTGACCCTTTACTGCTCCGCTGGTGTCGTGCCCTTGACTGCTCACGATGGTGCATCGTTCATTGCACTGATGGTGTCGTGCCCCTTCAGTGCCCATGATGGTGCCCCTTCACTGCCTCAATGGTGTCGTGCACCTTTACTGCTCCGATGGTGTTATGCCCCTTCAATGACCATGATGGTGCCCCTTCACTGCCCCGTTGTTGTGCCCCTTCAATGTCCATGATGGTGCCCCTTCTCTGCCGCATTGTGTCGTGTCCCTTCAATGCCCATGATGGTGTCCCTTCACTGTTGCAATGGTGTCATGTCTCTTCAATGCCCAAGATGGTGCCCTTTCAATGCCCCAATGGCGTTTTGCCCCTGCGCTGCCCATAACGGTGCCATTTTACTGCTCCAATGATGTCGTGCCCCATCACTGCCCATGATGCTGCCCCTTCACTGTCTCGATAGTGACGAGGCGCTTCATTGCCCATGATGGTGCCCTCTCATTGCCCCGATGGTGTTGTTTCCCTTCACTGCCCATGATGGTGCCCCTTCACAGCCCTTGTGGTGTCGTGCCCCTTCACTTCCCATGATGGTGCCCCTTTGATTCTCCGATGATTTTGTGCCCTTCACTACCCATGCTGGTGCCCCTTCACTGCCCCAATGGTGTCTTGTCCCTTCAGCGCTCATGATGGTGCCCCATTCACTACTCCTATGGTGTCGTCCCCCTTTAATGCCTTTGATGGTGCCCCTTTACTCCTTCGATATTTTCTTGCTCTTCACTGACCATGATGATGCCCTTTCACTGCCCCTATGGAGTTATGTCCCTTCAATGCCCATGATAGTGCTCTTTCACTGCCACGATGGAGTTATGTCCCTTCAATGCCCATGATAGTGCTCTTTCACTGCCCCGATGGTGTCGTATCCCTTCAATGCACATGATGGTCTCCTTTACTGCCCCGATGGTGTTGTGCTCCTTCAGTGTCCATGGTGGTGCCCTTTCACAGCCTCTATGGTGTCATGCCCCTTCTCTTCCAATGATGGTGTCCCATTCACTGCCCCTATGGCGTCGTCCCCCTTTAGTGCCCATGATGGTGCCCCTTTACTCCTTTGATATTTTCTTGCTTTTCACTGACCATGATGATGCACTTTCACTGCCCCGATGGTGTTATGACCCTTTAATGCCCATGATGGTGCCCCTTCACTGCCCCGATGGTGTCGTGTCCCTTCAGTGCACATGATGGTATCCTTTACTGCCCCCAATGGTGTTGTGCTCCTTCAATGCCCATGATGGTGTCCCTTCACTTTCCCGATTAATGTCGTGTCCCTGCAATGCCCATGAAGGTGCCTCTCCACTGCCCCGATGTTGTAGTGCCTCATCAATGCCCATGATGGTGCCCTTTCAATGCCCCTATGGTGTCGCGACCCTGCACTGCCCATGATGGTGCGTTTTTGCTGGTCCGATGATGTCGTACCCCTTCACTGCATATGAGGACGCAGCTTCACTGACCCTATGGTGCCGTGCCCCTTCAGTGCCCCTGATGGTGCCCCTTTACTGCTCCGATGGCGTCTTGCCCTTCAATGCCCATGACGGTGCTCCTTCGCTGCACCTATAGTGATGTCCCTTCAGTGCCCATGATGGCGCCCCTTAACTACCCGATCGTGCTATGTCCCTTGACTGCCCATGATAGTTTCCCCTTCACTGCCCGAATGGTGTCGTGCCCCTTCGGTGCCCAGAATAGTGCTTCTTCACTGCCCGTATGGAGTATTTTCCCTTCATTGCCCATGAAGGCGCCTCTTCACTGCGCGAATAGTATCGTGCTCGTGCACTGTCCATTATGGTGCCCCCTTTACTGCCCCTATGGTGTCATGCCCCTTCATTGCACATGATGTTGTCCCTTCTCGGTTTTGATGGTGGCGTGCCCCTTCACTGCCCAAGATGTTACCCCTTCAGTGCTTCGGCGGTGTAATGCCCCTTCACTGCTCATGATGGTGCCACTTTACAACTCCGATTGTTTTGGGACCCTTCATTGCCTATGATGGTGCCCTTCACTGCCCCTATGGTTTCATGCCCCTTCACTGCCCCTATGATGTCGTGTCTCTTACCTGCCCATGATTGCACCCCCTCCCTGCCCCGATGGTGTCGTGCCCCTTCTCTGCCCATGATGGTGCCCCCACTGCCCCTATGGTGTCGTGTCCCTTACATTCCATAATGGTGTCACTTCCCTGCCCCGATGGTGTCATGTCCCTTTAATGCCCTTGATGGTCCCCTTCACTGCCCCGATGATGTGTCCCTTTTATGCCCATGATGTTGCTGCTTCGCTGCGCCTATGGTGTCGTACCTTTTCAGTGCCCCCTGTGGTACCCCTTTCCTGCACCTTTGGTATCGCGCCCCTTCAATGCCCATGGTGCCCCTTCACTGCTCTCATGGTGTTATGTTCCTTCACTGCCCATGATGGTACCCCTTCACTTCCCCGATTGTGTCATGTCCCTTTGCTGCCCATTATGGTGCCCCTTCAATGCCCCATGGTGTGGTGTCTTTTCAATGCACATGATGGTGCCCCTTCACTGCCCCTATGGTGTCGTGCCTTTTTACTGCCCATGATGGAGCCTTCTTATTGCTCTGATAGTATCGTGTCCCTTACCTCCCCATGATGGTGCCCTTTCCCTGTCCCGATGGCGTCGTACCCTTTCTCTGCCCATAATGGTGCCCTTCACTGCCCCTATGGTGTCGTATCCCTTACCTGTTCATAATGCTGTCCCTTCCCTGCCCCGATGGTTTCATACCCCTTTAATGCCTTTGATCGTGCTCCTTCGCTGCCCCGATGTGTGTCCCTTTTATGCCCATGATGTTGCCCCTTCATTTCTCCTATTGTGTCGTGCCTTTTCAGTGCCCATGATGGTGCCTCTTCACTGCCCCATGATGTGTCCTTTCAATGCCCATGATAATGCCCTTCACTGCCCCAATGGTGTCGTGCCTTTTCAGTGCCCATGATGGTGCCTTTCTCCTGCTCCGACGATGTAGTGCCCCTTCACTGCCCATGATGGTGCCTCTTCACTGCACCGGTGGAGTCATGCCCCCTTCACTTCTTATAATGGTGCCCGTTCACATCCCAGATAGTGTCGTGCCGAGTAAGTGCTCATGATGATGCATCTTCATTGCCCCTATGGTGTCGTGCCCCTTCACTACCCATGATGGTGCCCCTTCGCTGCACCGGTGGAATCATGCTCCTTCACTGCTCATGATGGTGCCCCTATACTCCTCCAATAGCGTCGTGCTATTCAATGGCCATGATGGTACCCCTTCAGCGCCCCTATAGTTTCGTGCACTTTCACTGCCCATGATGGTGCTTTTTCACAGGCCCAATGGTGTCGTGTCCCTTGAATGCCCATGATGGTGCCGCTTCCCTGCCCTGATGATTTCATCACCATGGTGGTGTCCCTTCACAGCCCTTATGGTGTGGTGCCCCTTTACTGCTACAATGGTGTCGTGCCCCTTCACTATCTATGATGATGCCCTTTCACTGCCCCTATGGTTTCATGCCCCTTAACCGCCCATGATGGTGCCTCTTTCTGTTCCGATGGTATCGTGCCCTTTCATGACATATGATGGCGCCCCCTTCACTGCTAGGATGGTGTCATATCACTTCAGTGCCCATTTTGTTGCACCTTTATTGCCCCTACGGTGTCGTGCCCCTTTACTGCTCATGATGGTGCCCCTTCACTGCACTGGTGGAGTCATGCCCCTTCACTGACCATGATGGTGCCCCTTCACTGCTCTAATAGTGACGTGCCATTCATTGCCCATGATGGTGCCCATTCGCTGTCCCTATGATGTAAAACCCATTCACTTACAATGATGGTGCCCCTTCACTGTTCCGGTGGTGTCTTGCCCCTTCCCTATCAATATTGGTGCCCCTTCACGTCCCCAATTGCGTCGTGCCTCTTCAGTGCCTATGATGTTATCTCTTCACTGCCCCGATGGTGTCTTCCCCGTTCATTGCCCATGATGGTGCCCCTTTACTGCTCCGATAGTGTCGTTCCATTCACTACCCATGATGGTGCCCCTTCACTACCTCTTTGGCATCATGTCCCTTTACTGCCCATGATGGTGCCCCTTCACAGCCCCGATGGTGTTTTGTCCCTTCATTGCCCATAATGGTGCCCCTTCACTGCCCTGAATGTTTCGTGCCCATATTGGTGCCCCTTCACTGCCTTTATGATGTCGTGCCTCTTCACTGCCAGTGATGATGCCCCTTTAGTGCTTCGATGGTGTTATACCCTTTCACTGCCCATGACGGTGCCCCTTCACTGCTCCAATGGTTTCATGTCCCTTCGTTGCCCATGACGGTGCCCCCTTCACTGTCATGATAGAGTCATGTCCCTTTACTACCCATGATAGTGCCCCTTCACTGCCCCAAGGGTGTCATTCCCTTCACTGCCCTAGATGGTGCCCCTTCCCTGCTTCGATGGTGTTGTGCCGCTCGTTGCCCATAATGGTACCCCTTTCACTATCTTCATGGTGATGTGCCCTTTCACTGCCCATGATGGTGCCCCTTCACTGCTCCTATGGTGTTGTGTCCATACACTGCCCGTGATGGTGCCCCTTCACTACTCCGGTGGTGTTATGCGCCTTCCCTGCCCATAATGGTTCTCCTTCACATCCCCGATTGTGTCGCGCCTCTCCAGTGCCTATGATGTTACCCCCTTCACTGTCCCGATGGTGTCTTGCCCCTTCACTACCCATGATGGTGGCCCTTCACTGCTCCGATGATGTTGTGCCATTTACTGCCCATGATGGTGCCCATTCACTGTCTCTATGGTGTAATGCCCTTTCACTGACCATGATGCTCTGGTGGTGTCTTGGCCCTTCCCTGCCCATATTGGTGCCCTTTCACATCCCCGATTGTGTCGTGCCTCTTCAGTGCTCATGATGTTACCCTTTCACTGCCCCGATGGTGTCTTGCCTGTTCACTGCCCATGATGGTGCCCCTCTACTGCTCCGATAGTGTCGTGCCGTTCACTGTCCATGATGGTGCCCCGTCACTGCCCCTATGGTATCATGTACCTTCACTGCCCATAAAGGTGCTCCTTTACTGCTCCGATGGTGTCGTGCCCTTCATTATCCATGTTGGTGCCCTTTCACTGCTCGGTGTGTCTCTTCAATGCCCATGATGGTGCCTATTCACTGCCCCTATGGTGTCGTGCAACTTTACTGCCCATTATGATGCCCCTTCACTGCCTCAATGGTGTTTTGTCCCGTCAGTCCCATGATGGTGCCCCTTCACTCTCCTGAATGTTTCGTGGCCATGATGGTGCACCTTCACTGCCTTTTTGATGTCGTGCCTCTTCTCCGCCAATGATGGTGTCCCTTTAGTGCTTCGATGGTGTTATGCCCTTTCACTGCCCATGACGGTGCCCCTTCACTGCTCCAATGGTTTCATGTCCCTTCGGTGCCCATGACGGTGCCCCCTTCACTGTCCCATGGTGTCGTGTCCCTACACTGCCCATGATGGTGCCCCTTCAATGTCCCTATGGTGTTATGTCCCTCTCCTGCCCATAATGGTGCCCTTTCACATCCACGATTGTGTCGCGCCTCTTCAGTGCCCATGATGTTACCCATTTATTGCCCCGATGGTGTCCTCTTTTTTTCACTACCCATGATGGTGCCCCTTTATTGCTCTGATGGTGTCGT
>JAUUDW010643746.1:0-10844 GCA_032361385.1 Panulirus guttatus
CACTCACATTCCCTGCAATCACTGCATTGGAAGAGGAGGGGCCGCCCCCTGGGGTGAGGGAGCGGCACAGACGCCAGGAGTGCCATTTCCGCCCACAATTGCGGCATGTGGCGTTGCGGGCGGGACTCTGGTTGCCGCCACCACAGGCACTATCCCCGCAACCCCGGCAACGCTTCCGCCCGCGCCCCACTCCAGCGTTGCTGCGGGTCCCGGTTCGGCGGGGGTGGTGGTGTGGGGGGGGGGGGGGGGGGGGGGGAACCCCCCCCCCCCCCCCCGTGTGCCGCCCACAACTCCCCATCGACTCACGCTCGAGGGACGCGTTAGGATATCAGTACAGTGTACACAGCCTGCAGGAGGAGGAGGAGGAGGTCATCCTCGAAGACTGTGTTGTCCAAGCGTCCCTCTCACCAGTGGGACTTCTCTCTAAATACACTGAGATCTAACATTTCACAGTGGTACCCTCTGTTTTTTTTTACCACTGACAAAACCCCGTTGTCTGCTGGCTTGCCACTGTAAAAGTCTCTCTTTCATCATTAGGGTCAATATTTCCGATCTGAAAATCTCATCGTATGTTTTTTCCCCACTTGGTTTCCACGAGGAATAATCCTACACAGTTCTGGCGTTCTAGTGGGTCGGTTATTTCTCAGTCTGGGGCACACAACTGACTGCCTCCACACCACAGGTATATATACAAGTATGTCCCGTCACCCCCCGACACTGTTAACCGCACAAGTGACTTCACAGTCTCCCTTCTCGCACAGTCACCAGAGGTGCACAGACTGGTCCTCTCCAAGTGCTGTGTTCCACCAAAATCTCCACAAAAACTGTCTGTGTCACGCTGAAGAAAAATGCTTCAACAAAATGCGTAATCTCATCATTTTACTCTGCTGTTTTCACACGTATTTTCTACTCCGTTCTCCTTATCCTCGTCCTCATTAAAGCTTATTTTCTTCCCATTTTATTGAATTTTCAAACAGGTTCTCAGCGGCCTTATTAGTCCAGTAAATACTACTTTACTGTGAGTACGTTCGTGCGTGCGTCCTTCACGTGTTTGTCCCCAGTAACATTATGGTCCGTTTCCGAAGACTGTTTACCTGTGTTTTCAGTACGACTTGAGTGTCTCTCGTTGTACCCACATGTCACGACCCTCGACCACGACGGTACGACCCCTTGACCACGAACGGTACGACCCTTAAACATGACGGTACGGGATGCTTCATGCTAACCTGACGTCACACACACACACACCCAGGTCTGCCCAGGGCCCTCTCCCTCTCCCATCATAAGGATAAACAAATATGTCCGCTTCGAATCAACAAACAACTGTGGGATTCTCGAGTTATATTGCCCCCCCACCCCCCCACCCACTTCCCTCCCTCATGGACTCGGGGTCCTTCTTATCTCCCTTTAATTACTTTCGCCAGCTAATGTAATCGGAGACTTTAATCACCGTAGCTTTGTTGACTGTAGCTTTGGCTTAGCTTCGACAGCAGGCGCGTTTAGCTCAGACGGAGGGGCGAGTGACCTGGGAATGCATGGATGGTGGCCACAGGCATCAGTGGGGACTGGACATGGGACGACATGGGATAGGCACATGGGACATGGGATACAACACAGGGACACGGGCTGGGATATGCACATTTAAGCATAGCCCAGAACCTTAACGTTGCTTCCGGGCGACTCGTCTCCAGCGCTCCAACAGCTGGGTCTGGTGTGCATGGCAATACTCTACAGGTGCCTCTGTGATCAACCAGGCTGTGTGGGGCGGCGGCCAGTGAGGCCCACCCGCCTGCCTGCCCCCCGCCCCCTCCACAGCCTTGCTTCTCGGGTTGTGAGTTGTGCATTTTGTCGGGTGGGTTTCTGAGGTTGTTGGCTGGGTGGGTTACGTGTGCGATACGTGCAAAAGGGAGAGAGTAAAGATATTTGCATATGTGATGCTGGGAATACGCATATATGTGATGCTGAGAATACGCACATATGTAATGCTGGGAGTACGCATATGTGATGTTGGGAGTACGCATATGTGTGATGTTGGGAATACGCATATAAGTGATGCTCGGAATACGCATATGTGATGCTAGGAGTACGCATATGTGTGACGTTGGGAATACGCATATAAGTGATGCTCGGAATACGCGATACACAAGGGTGAGTAAAACTGGGACTTAAAGACACTTGTAGTAAAGATGGGATACGGACTCACTAATCTCCAACACTGCCACTTCCCTCCAACACTTCCAACACTGCCACTTCCCTCCAACACCTCGAACACTGCCACTTTCCTCCAACAGTCCTGTCGCAACAGGTGTTCCAATCTCTGCGTGATCGACTACAGGAGCCAACGCCCAGACGCGACGACTCTTTCATCCACGAATTCTAACGACTGAATATTTTCTTTTTCTCTTACAATTTACACCCAGCGTCTCTAGTGCCACGTCTTTTGTCGTGTAAATAGCCACAGTCTCGGCAGGTCGTAAATCTGGATAATCAAAGACATATGTAAATCGTTGCTATTGTGATGGCCCTTCGAATATTCTCACCGATGTTCACAGAACACGTTTGCATCTACAAAGCTGTTTTCTGGGCAGAATATGTACAGCGGTTTATATAGTTATATATGAGGCCGCCAGTCGTGGATTCTGGTGCGTCTGCCTCGCAATGAAGGTGAGATTTAAGAATGAATAGAAAGCCATGAGAGATAAAAGACTTCGCCAGCTTAGCTGGACATGAAAAGACTCAAAAGACATCGGAATGGCGGGATGGGAGACTGAAGAAAGTCGCTGACTAAAGCGTACGCTCCCTTACTTTACTCTACCATGTTCGGTAGCCGCTTTATATGCACAGTTCCTTGGAGCATGGCGGGCCAAAGCGGCCCGGCCCGGTCCGGTCCGGTCCGGTCCGGCCCGGCCGCACCGGACTGGGCCGAGGAAAAACCAATAAAATACAAGCAGTAAAATAAAATATCAGCAATAAAATAGCAACGTTATCCCAGCGGCTCTTCTCGCCAGCGAACAATCCTGCTGGATCCCACCAGGACAGTCCCGTTTTCTAAACTTATTTTCCTCTAGTTTTTTGTTTATATTTTTTTTCTGCAGACGAAGGGGGTCCTCAGGTGTTTTGGGCGCGCGTGGCTCCGCAGGAACGCCACGGGAGGGAAGGGTTTTACGACGGGCGGAGGCGGGAGGGAGGGTAGGGGCCGCAGAGGATGATTTAAAAGAGAGAAAATGATGAGCTAAAGCGAGGTAACGAGTCAGGCTGGACGCCACAAGTGGTGAGTGACTACTTTGGCAGGTAGGACTTCCAACACCTGATGGTGACATAAATGTTCACAAATGTCTAAGAATGTTCCACATCCTCGTAATTTAAAAATATCGCACTTTTAACAAACTTTTCGCACCATAATTTCGCTTTCGAACATAAATTTGATGACCTCTCCTTCGGGAAAGACTGCCAGGTTCAGGAAATGTATCAGGGCGATCGCTGCCTCACTTGAAGCCCTCAGGAGAGGCAAACAGGTCACTACTGCCGTATCGAGATCTCGTCATGGGCAGGTAAGTGGCAAACATATCGTCATGGGCAGGTTAGTGGTGAACATATCGTCATGGGCAGCTTAGTGGCAATCATATCGTCATGGGCAGGTTAGTGGCAAACATATCGTCATGGGCAGGTTAGTGGCAAACATATCGTCATGGGCAGGTTAGTGGCAAACATATCGTCATGGGCAAGTTAGTGGCAGACATATCGTCATGGGCAGGTTAGTGGTGAACATTTCAGTTGAGATACTGCTGAGGGAGTCTTTGATTCAACATCGTCTCTCAGTTAAGAATTACGTTAAAAGAAACATCCTGTTAATAAAAACTCTGTTAACATAAGCAAAGGAAAAATATACTAAACGTAGATATATCAAGTCCTTGTAGAGGAACGACACACGACTATTGAATGCGACGCACTACGACCCTTGGGCACGCCGTGCGACTCCTTGGGAACGACGCACGACTTTTGAATACGACGCACTACGACCCTCGAGCACGAAGTACGACTCCTTGGGAGTGATGGCCTGTACAGCCTTTGGTCCCAGCCTTTACGACCACGTCATACCCGAGGGTCGAACCGAACCGTCGGGCTCGAGGGTCGTTCGATCATGTTCTCTAAGGGTCGTACCGCCATCCTCGGCGGGGGGGGGGTCGTCGCAGGTCGTCCTTAAAGGGTTAAAGAACGCGAACCTCGCGAGGTGTACGAGGACGACCACCCTCCAGTACACGTACAAAGGGCCCGTTATCTGTTATCGTCTGTGCTGGGACAAAGACCTCACACTCCCCTTATCAGCTGTTGTCAGTGTGACAAGGTCCCTTATCGCTGGCGATAACCTGAGCCGTTTACCCCGGGGGGGGGGGAACACATACCCCAGATTGGACAGCACTGCACTAGACAACAATGCCATCGCTTAAGTAGTATGATCTGGTATTATATCTGCCACTTATCGTGTGGTTCGTACTGATCTGCCCAGGTTAAAAAGCCTTCATTTAATTCAATAATCACACGTGAATTTTTGTCTTAGTATCATATTTTATCGTGAGAGAGATTCCTATTATGACAGAGGTTTAATGAATTTTTCAAAATTATCATTCGTTGTTTTACACAAAGGTTTAATGAATTATTGAATATACGTATATTGTAGTTTTATATAAAGGTTTAATGAATTACTGAACATATACCATTCTAGTACTATATAAAGGTTTAATGAAGTATTGAATATATATCATTTGTAGCTCTATATATAGAGATAATGATTTATTGAATATATATATATATGATTCGTAGTTTTACATAAGTTTAATGAAATTCTGAATATATGTATCTTTCATAGTTTTAGATAAAGTTTAATGCATTACTGAATGTATATCGTTCGTAGTTTAACTCACGGGTGCCGGCGCGGTGGGCTGCCATGATCGACTGTATTACATTCTTCTTTTCTTTCTTTTCAGGTATGTGTTGAGGTGTGTCGGGAGACGCCAGTGAGGGACTGTAGCAGGTACTGATGCCTGTGCGAGAAGTTAGGTGGTGCTAGGGAAGCGTTGGCACTCACAGGTCAAAGGTAGTGCATTTGGAGGACAGAAGACAAGATGGACCATAACGAGGTTATCTGTAATAGAATTAGTTGTAGGGACAGGAGAGCAAAGAAAAAGGAAAGTGATAAGGTCAGAGGGAAATTGCAAGTTAGAGGGAAGTAGTCAGGTCAGAGGGAAGTAATCTGGTTAGAAGGAAGTAGTCAGGTCAGAGGGAAGTAGTCTTGTCAGAGAAAAGTAGTCAGGTCAGAGGGAGATATCAAGGTCAGAGGGAAGTAGTCAGGTCAGATAGAAGTAGTCAGGTCTGAGGGAAGTATTCAGGTCAGAGAGAAGTAGTAAGGTCAGAATGAAGTGGTCAGGTGAGAGGGAAATAGTCAGGTCAGGGGGAAATAGTCAGGTCAGAGGGAAGAAGTCAGGTCAGAGGGAAATAGTCAGGTCAGAGGGAAGAATTCAGGTCAAAGGGAAGTTGTCAGGTCTGAGGGAAGTGATCAGTTCTGAGGAAAGTAGTAATGCCTGAGGGAAGTGGTCGGGTCACAGGGAAGTGGTAAGGTCAGAGGGAAGTAGTCAGGTCTGAAGGAAGTGGTCAGGTCACAGGGAGGTAATCAGGTCATAGGGAAATGGTCAGATCTGAGGGAAGTAGTTAGGTCAGAGGGAAGTAGTCAGGTCAGAGGAAGTAATCAGGTCAGAAGGAATTAGTTAGGTTAGATAGAAGTAGTCAGGTCAGAGGGAAGTAGTCTGGTCAGAGGAAAATAGTCAGGTCAGAGAAAAGAATTCAGGTCAGAGGGAAGAGGTCAGGTCAGAGGAAAGTAGTCAGGTCAGAGGGAAGCAGTCAGGTCAGAGGGAAGTAGTCAGGTGAGAGGGAAGTATTCAGGACAGAGGGAAGTACTCAGGTCTGAGGGAAGCAGTCAGGTCAGAGGGAAATAATCAGGTCAGAGGGAAGTAGTCATGTCTGAGGGGAGTGGTCAGATCTAAGGAAAGTAGTAATGCCAGAGGAAAGTGGTCAGGTCACAGGGAAGTGGTAAGGTCAGAGGGAAGTAGTCAGGTCTCAAGGAAGTGGTCAGGTCACAGGGAAGTCGTCAGGTCACACGGAAGTGGTCAGATCAGAGGGAAATAGTAAAGCCTGAGGGAAGTGGTCAGGTCAGAGGGAAGTGGTAAGGTCTGAGGGAAGTAGCTAGGTATGAAGGAAGTGGTCAGGTCAGAGGGAGGTGGTCAGGTCTGAGGTAAGTACTCAGATCTGAAGGAAGTGGTCAGGTCACAGGGGGAGTGGTCAGGTCAATGGGAAGTTGTCAGGTATGAGGGAAGTGGTAAGGTCTGAGGGAAGTGGTCAGGTCTGAGGGAAGTGGTCAGGTCAGGGGAGAGTGATCAGGTCAGAGGGTTGTGGTCAGGTTTGAGGAAAGTGGTCAGTTCTTAGGGAAGTGGTCAGGTCAGAGGGAAGCGGTAGGTCATAGGGAAGTGGTCAGGTCAGAGGGAAGTGGACAGGTCTGAGATGCCTCTCACGGGGACAGTGTCGGTAGTGTCACTCTCTGGAAAAAGGATGTGGGGGTAGGTAAACCCTCGACCTATGTGGGAGGGAGGTAAACCCTCGACTGATGTGGTAGGGAGGTGCACCCTCGACCGATGTGGGAGGGAGGTAAACACGGGTGATGGATGGCGACGTATGATACAGGCTTGAATGAGAAGGAGGGAATGTTTACAAGGATGAAGAAAGAAGAAGAAATAAGGAGAATGAGGGAGAAAAGACTATTACAGTGTATGTGGGAAGAGGTAATGATGGAGGGTAGGAGAGAATAGTGTTGAAGAGGGTGAAGGATGAGACAGCGAGGGAGTACTGGAGAGGGGGAGATAGGGTTGAAGATAATGGTGGGAGAGAGGGAATGGGGTAAAGATTTCTTGAGTAGTACAGTTGTTAATGTTTGAGAGTGGTGTGATGTGGAAGAATGAGAGAGAAATACTGTTAAAGAAAAATGAGAGAGATATGCTATTAATGAATAATGAAGGAGAAAGAAAAGATGGAGAGAGTGGAGGATAAAGATGATGTGGGAGGAAATGAGGATGGAGATCATGGGGATCAGATAGCAGATATCATGGTCTATAAGGAAAAGATCCACTGGATGTTAGGAATGGTATCGTAATCTATGTAGAGGGATACTGACGTAGAAAATCTGTAGGAAAGTGCGAATAGAAAACCTCCAATTCTCGTGTATAAAACTGGAAATTCTGGAGAGAAGACTGAGTCATGTAAGGAATAAAGGTAGTTCGTTCCGATATTCCCTGTAACCCTACAGTTGAAAAGCGAATTTGCACTTCGTTTCTGTCACATCTCCTTACCTTTAACTGCATATACAGTTTTGTCTGGTAGATAAATCTCTGTCTAAACATGCAGAGATTGTGGTCAAAATCATTTACTGTCGTAAAAACTTATGATCAATATCTTTGAGGCTTCACTTTTTTTACAGGAAATAATTTAGATTCTGAGTTTATTCGTAAAGTTATTCCTAAGTGAAACAATTTAGTTCCTCCTGCTCATGGGTTTCATTTCATTTTGTTTCCGTCTTGAATGAAGTTCGGTGGAAAGAAATGAATTGCGTAATCTAAATGACCGCTGGCGACGGCGTTGTAAATACTATTGTGTGTATCACTGGACGATATATATTTCTACCCATAAAACATAACATTGCTTGAATTTTGATATGGTGCCAGGCATTACTGTGTGTACTCCAGGAGAGTGTTGCCCAATCTGGGGTACGTGTGCTCCCTGGGGTACGCAGCGTTGTTCAAAGGGGTATGTGAGAAGATAATGAAGAAAACATTCCTTTTTTCGAACTGTATCACATTCAGGTCATATGGCATTTTGAATCAGTAACCTTACTTGGCATGTGTATGTGTGCATGTGTGATTGTTTAAGAATGTAGAATAATTGAATAACCACAACACTTACGCAGTTTCCAACTTAAGTGAATGACAAGAGAACAGAGTAAGAATCAAAATGAACGAGAAAGAAATTGAGGGAGATGGGAGTAAGGGAGAGTGAGAGGAAGCGGGACAGGACGCGTACGGGAACAGTGCTGAACTCCTCGCTTGAATCACGCTTGCTCAGTTTCGTCTTAGGAGGGAAGTGTAAACATCTCTTTTTCAAATTCACATGTAAGCTTACAGACACAGTTACTTCTTTAGCAGCTGCAGCAGCAATCCAAGTGAAGGAAATCAAGCAGCTGTGAAGAAAAAAGAACACAGACCTACCTAAATACTGGCAATACAAGAAAGATTATGCGCTTTTTGGATTTACTTCTACGCATTCTGATCCTCCGGAAGCTTTGTGCTTCTTTTGCGGGGAGAAGTTAGCCAAGAGTAGTATGAAACCAGCCCACCTCAAACGTCACCTTAGCACAAATCATTAGTGTCATGTTGGCAAACTTGCGGAGTTCTTGAAGAGAAATCTTTTTGATTTTAAGTGTTCCCACACAACAGTTACGAGAGACTCCACAACATCAAGCAAAGCTAAAAAGCAAACTGGCGGCATTTTTGAAAGGAAAACTTGTTGATTTTAAGTGTTCCCACGCAACAGTTAAGAAAAGCTCCACAATATCAAGCAAAGCTAAAAAGCCACATGATATAGCTGAAGAACTGATATTGCTAGCTGCAGTTGTGATGGCTGAAGAAAATGCTAGACAAAAAGCCAGCTGACCAACTACAGGCTGTTCCTTTTTCACACCAAACTGTCTCGAAGGGTAAATGAAATGAGTACAGATGTTATTGATAAAATTGTGATAAGCTGAAAACAAGCCAGTCTTTTTCACTTCAACTAGACGAATCAACTGACGTCAGTGGACAGGCTCAACTTGTCTCATTTGTGAGACACCTTGATGGAGATGATATGAATGAACATGTGCTTTTTTGCAAAAAGAATTAGAAGAATGCACAACTGGGGAAACCATTCTCAGTGTCCTCAATCAGTTCTTCTTTGAACAAGGGCTTAGTTAGGAATCTTGCACAAGCATGTATGACCGGAAAAGTGAAGGGACTCGTTGCATGGATTAAGAAAGAAAATTCTGATGTGCAGTGGAATCATTGCATCATTCACAGAGAATCATTAGCATAAAAAAAAAGGAATTAGTTCAGAGTTGCATGGGATATTGAATGATGACGTCAAAATAATCAACTTTATAAAGTCAAGGCCACTTAATGCTCGCCTGTTTCACAGACTGTGCGAAAGCATAGGGTCTGAGCACACAGAGATATTACTGCACACATAGGTGCGCTGGCTGTCGAAAGGGAGGGTACTCGCCAGGTTGTTCGAGTTGAGAGATGAGGTAGGCTACTTTTTATCAGAACATGGATCTCCTTTGGCCACATTTTTTGAAAACACTACGTGGCTTGCGCAAATGGCATATCTTGCACGTATATCTAGTAAACTGAACAAGTTAAATTTGTCTCTGCAGAGCAATGATACAAACATACTCAACTTATAGGATAAAGTTGGTGGTTTTCAAGAGAAAATAGAGTTGTGGAAGGAGATATGCTCAGGGGGATATTTTACATGTTTTCCTTTGCTCTGTCAGATGCTGTTATTAAAGTAACAATGATGAAAGAGAGACAATGAAACCAGTTTTTGTGGAACATTTGACCAACCTTATCTGTGCTTTTAAATCTTATTTTCCTGACATATATGAGAGATCTGTACATCTGGATTGGGCTAGAAATCCATTCCTCCTATCTGAAAATGTTGTGAAGAAGCTTCCTATTTGCCTTTAGGAAGCACTGCTAGAAGCTGTGTAAAGGAGCACCCTGACCTAGGAAAGAAGGCTTTGTAAAGCCTTCTGCCCTGTAGATCCACCTTCCTTTGTGAAGCATCTTTATCTACAATGAGCTTTATCAAGTCAAACAGAGCAACAACCTAAATGTAAAACTGGAACAAAGCCTGATCACTGCAGCAGCCTCTCCACCGCCCAGAATGGCATCAACCCCACATTTCACATTGGTTTGTAAGTGATTTTCAAACATTTCTATGTAATTTCGTTAGTTTCCTTTTGTATACTGAATAACAAATTATTGTCTAGCTGTCAGGTTAGGCGAACCTTTAAGATGGTAGGATGTTGGAGGGCTTTGTCTTGGAAGATATTAAACCAAATCTTGATCCTAGACAGCTTGGCATTTTGAAAGGAAGTTCTACTTGTCACTACTTAATTCATTTATTGGACGCAGTACTAAAAGGAAATGAACAACTGAACAAAATGGCTCAAGTTGTCCTAACTGATTTTCAGAAAGCCTTAGACTATGTCGATCACTCGGTAGCCATACGTGAACTTTATACGTTGAGATGTGATCCTTCACTTTCAAACTTCATATCTTGCTTCCTTTCAGGTCGCCAACACAGAGTATGCTATAATAATACGCTGTCTCGCTGGGATAATTTTACTTGTGGGGTACCTCAGGGAACACACCTTAGACCCATATTATTCTTGGCAGTCATCAACAGCATCAGCAGAGACGCCACTTTTCATGTTAAATATGTAGATGATATGACATTAGCCTCAATAGCTAATGTTCATCACAATATGATATTTACAATGCAAGACACATTGAATGATTTTACAAGAGAAAGTGTTCATGTCAGAATATCACCAAACCCACAAAAGTTATGATGATCAGTCCAACTAAAAGACCTATAGTATACCCATAATTAACTTTAAACAACTGCAGTCTTTTTTTTATGTTGAAGGCTCCAATCACGGACAAAAGTCCACATCAAGGACGGGCCCTAATTGAAATATAGAGAGA
>JAUUDW010643757.1:0-10844 GCA_032361385.1 Panulirus guttatus
ACACACACACACACACACACACACACACACACACATATATATATATATATATATTCACCCAGTGTACAGGTCTCGAGGGGGCTTTTGCACTAGTAAAACCCTCATTCACATTCCAGTCGCCGAGGGCAGAGCTTGGTGTACGCCTCGTCTCCGGTGATACGTGATACAACATTTCGAACAAACTTTTATTGAAGGTGAACTCAGTGCAGCCGACAACAGGGCGTAGTATACTACGCTCGTGTCGTATTTATCATTTCTTGACACGCTGTGCTACAAGCGTATATATATATTTTTTAAGCTTTCTCTATTCAGTGTCTGACATCAGCTCGTGTTTTCACCCTCGCACCTCAGCTTCGTCTTACAAACGAGTCAGCATCTCAGTGTCTCTTATGACGGAACCACCAGTCGAAGGACTTATTGCTTTCCCGATGTCCGTGGGACCTTCACCCGCCCGTCCCCCCCTTGTGTACCCCCGTCAATAGAAAGTTTGACGTGGAAAATATTAGCCGTTTATACAGTCGGGTGGCAGACGTAAGGAGACCCAAGGCTTGTGTCTTGCGACTCCGGTACTTCCCGTCTTTCTGTCGTGATAGGGTACTTGGACAGTGTCGGCCTGAGTGTACGAGTGAGCCCTCGATATACCAGGATGGGCGTGGTACTGGGCGAGTATTTGAGGCCTGGCTCATTTCTTTTCAAGTCTTCCCTGCTCCGCGAACGCCAGCTGCGGTAGTCTGGTCGAACTGGCTGAATGGAGTTCCAGGAATTCTTTTGAAGGGGTAAACCGGAGGAGCGCAACGGGCGTGTTGGAGATGAAAGGAAACGGCTTCAAAGTTCCGTGGCGTGATTGGGGCGGCTTCCGAAGGATGGGGGGAGGGGTGGTTATAGTTGTCGCAAGGCAGTTGTGTTGCCACTTGTGTCGCTTCCCCTCTCGGACGAGTCGTGGCTGGATAGACGTACGAGGTTAGCGCAAGGGGAAAGAAAATTCATATGGTAACGAACCTCTCGCCTTGGTGTGGTGGTTAGCGGTCCTTTTCATCATTGAACACCTTGCTCAGGTTACATTACCTGACTCAAGACACTGTATTCCTATACTCACAAATGCACAGAAATACAGCTACTGATAGATTACCATAGTTTATATGCATGAAAATCTACAGATATATAACGTTGATTCATGTCTGGAAATCACACTGCACGGCAGAAGCTGGTGTCTGCTGGGGAGATCTTCGTCTCTGTGGTGTTGCATCGATGCCTTGCTTAGCCCCCTAGCCTTATCCATGATTGAGGCAGGATCCATAACATTTGATATTAATAAAAAGTCTATGTACATCTTGTGATTCGATCACTACCCGATAGAGTAGCTTTCTCTTTACAACTGAATGAGTCTATGCTAAGCGTGGTACGAGTATATGAAGAAGAACCTTTGCAATTGATTTTTGCCATACGACTGACACCGGGACGCTAAGGAAGACGAGGTCCATAAAAGTCATCAGATCTGACAAATAGAGAGGATCGCGGCAGCGGTCTGATGGTAATAGCCAAGGCGAGTCTCCCTCTCTGCTGCAGTCCTGCCATAATATCATAGGAAAGGCTTGACCGGAATCTCCCAGTGTTTTTCTGCCCGTGTCTTGAGTCTTGTCCTCCAAGTCTTCAACTTGGTATAGCGTCGTTTGGACCAGAGAGGGTCATTCGTCGCAGGCGTCTCCTTCTGCTGCCCTTATATGTAAGCTGATATACGGAAGAGAAACCCATTTATGATATTTTTCAAGGCGCTAATAGTCTTTTGAGTAGAATATTGGGTTTGTCCAAGCATCACCCTTAAAGATAGGCGAAACTGCTGATTTAGAAAGGTTTCGGATATCTCTCACGGCTCACAGTATCGTGGTGAAGGAGCTGAAATACTGGGAACGGCTGAAATCACCGAGGCTGTACTCCCTGGTGCGCAGGCGGGAGATGTACATCATCATCCATACCTGGAAAATTCTGGATAGCATTTCTCCCTATCTTTGATTCGGAATTAGCATCCTGCCGACACGACAGGTAGGGAAGTCTGTAAAACTCTACCTCTGAAATCCAGAGGTGCGATATGCCCAAAAATGGAGAACACTATAAACATTCGGGGCTCGAGACTTTTCAAAGCTCTCCCGGCAACCATCAGAAGCACCCTCGGTTGCACGGTAGAAAAGTTTAATTAGACTGCCAGAGTACAGGAAAAACGATGCGTAGCCACGAAAAGATAGTGTTTTTTTTTTTCGTACAGAGATACGTGTACACACTCCCAAAATCCTGCGCATGCCGAATCAAAAACCCCTTTCGATGTGTCGACGAAAGAAAATGATGAGGACGGCAGTAAATATAATGGAACGAATGAAGACGGGGGAAAAATCTAGATAGATAAAAGGACGTAAAAAAGTTTTTTGGATTGACTCTCAGGTTAGGAATGCGGGGAAGTCTCAAAAGTGTCGTAGTTTTTAATGCCAGTCTCGGAAGAGGGAAGTATTATAGAGAGAGAGAGAGAGAGACTCGGTGAGGGAGGGAGGGAGGGACTCCCAAGATCTTTATAGGGATGGACTTTGAGGAAGCGGAGGGGAGACGGGTGGTTGGCATTGCCAGTGAAGGGCTTACAGTCAACAGTTCGTCGTCTTCAGCCTTAGCTACTTCCCTTATCACACCAACATAGCACTGCTTAGCTGCGTTCTCCTTTTAAACCAACACACAGTGGGGTGTATGAGGAAGGCGTCATGAATGTGTCATCGACATACCACTCTCGCACTTCACTGACCCCGCGCCATACATCTTTACACTCATATAAACTATCGCTTGTTCCTCCGCTTTACCTTCCCTGTTCAGTCCCTTAATTTCCTCCTCTCCTGACGCCACAGTCATTGAAGGGAGGGCGGGGACTGCATACCGTCCGTCAGCCAGGCCACCTTCGGGCCTTGTAACTCGTTACTCACTGACCACCTCGTACCAGCAGGAGACGGGAGGGACCTGGTGACAGCGTCCCTCTCAGGAGTGGTAACAGGCAAAGAAGAGGTGAAGAGGAGGTGGAGTGAGTATTTTGAAGGCCTCTTGAATGGGCGAGAGTAGATCACAGGAAGGCAGATGTTGGATGTTCAATAAGGCCTAGGGCTATGTGAAACGAGAGAGTCATAGCAAGTGGTTTGTGGTGAAAAGAGAAGAGGTGGTGAATGCCTCATAGTAATACATAAAATGCGTTTTTCTTTTCTATTGACTATAAGCAGAACGTATTTTTGTACTGAATATGTAATTTAGTCTCGGAAAACTTGCGGATAAACTCCATGTCTTTGTCATTAACTGTTGTGGTTTTTAGCGAAGGAAGATGATGGTGCCTTGCGGCCAGCGCCAACACATCTGTCCTCTCAGCACTTTTTCACTGTAAAGTTTATGACCGAACTCTGCACAACTCTTCCTCATAGTCATGGCGGATTAACCTCTCGGTTAAACTGTCTTTTGGAGAATGTTATGATTACTGTTGATAAAGAAATTACATAGAGTATGTGATGCTGGCAGATGATGAGTTTTGGGAGGACACTTCATGCATAATCGCTGATCGGTGTGGTCGTTTACACGACAAGACGACCCTCGAGCACGATGGCACGACCCTTGAACACGTCGTTCGACCCTTGAGCACGTCGGTATAGCCCTTGAGCACGTCGGCCTCTGACTTGATCCTTGAGGGACCAGGCCTCACTCGCCTCTTTAGGCAATGACCAGTGGTGACCAGTGAGGGAGGAGGGGGCCGCCATGGCTTTGTCCGGTACATACCACTCACCTGGTGAGGGAAGACCGATGGTGACGAGCGGAGAGGAGCGTGGACTGCGTCCGTCGGGCACCACCACCGCCACCACCCGCCTGGTGAGGGATGGATGTCCTTGTTTAACCAGAGTACCGGGGACGTGTCGCCCTCGTATGTTCCCGCCAACGCGAGCCTAATGGGCGACGGGACTGATTTGTGGTGATTGTCGTCCAGGCAGTACCCTGTCCTTGGCGCGTCCCACCACCACAGCCCTTGTCGCTGTAGTGCCTGCAGCTGACGCACAAGCAGGCTTGTCATGCTCGGGATATATCCAGTCGTTCGTATGAAGCCGTGTAAGCCGATGGGACGGGTCGGCGTGATGGAGTCGCCCCGTCCTCTCTGAATTCGTGTTGGGGCGCCGGCCTCGCCGTGTCCTCCCGCCGGAGACTGACATATCTTAACATCAGCCATGAACGCTGATGGCCGCTTGTCTTGCATGACACACACACACGTATACTCTTGTTTGTGGACACTGTCAAGTATATTTGATTATGGCATCACGTGCGCTGCCTCGCTAGGACCTAGACCTGGGTGGTAACGAAGCCTCACCAGGACCTGGTCCGGGGCAGTAACACTGCCTCAGTAGGACCTGGTTTAGGGCATTTTCTTTTTTTTTTTCTACTGCAAACAGTGACATCAACCCTCATGTTTTGTATCTTTGTCCAGTTTGTTGAAATAAAACTTGATAAATGTTCCTGAATAAGTGATTTTTACGTACTTCCTTTGAACCAGGTTCGGGGGGTTTCAAAAATTGCAGCGTGTTTTATACGTGTTAATTAGAACTGTAAAGGTGAATATCATCAAGCCCTCCGCTGTGTAGGCAACGACGTATATACACAGGGGCTCTGTTGTGCAGGTAACTTAGTGTACATAACCACTGGCTCTGCTGTGATGCCTCGGGGTACCAGTCATCAGATAACATACACCACAACAACGGCTTCAGTACAATATAGCCCAAATTAAGTTTGGCCTAAATATATATATTCGTAGGCCGTACTCCAGCTGTTAATTGCCTGCGGCGTAGGCAAGATTTCTGCAGTTGCATCCGTCCATGGACTTCACTGAGGTCTTGGACCAAGTGTTTTCCTCTACCATCATCTCCCATGAGTTCGTCCCAAAGGCAACAGACTTCCTTCATGAGCCCTGACGACTCGTTCCTTCCATAGAAGATCGTCTCCAGCTCTCCCGTCTCTCGCCAGCTTGTGCTTTGTGCTTTGTGTGTGTGTGTGTGTGTGTGTGTGTGTGTGTATGTTTGTGTGTATGTGTGTGTGTGTGTGTGTGTATGAACATACATGAGAATAAAAACACGATACATATTTAAAACGTTAAGAGACGGGATAGCACGGAAATGAATTAAGTTTTTAGCTGTTTTCGTTTTCATTTTTTTTTCAGAGCTGATTCCCTGGTTTGGCATCTCCCGATTATGGCTGCGTGGTAGCATGGTGTTTATGCATTTGTGGTGATTACGTCTGCAGTCGTTCAGTGCGTGGTCTCTTGGGTTTGGGTCAGTCCTGTCTCGGGTGCTCGTCAACTGCGGAACATTTGTAAGATGTTGTCAGCGGAGTGAGTTGTCCAGGCTCAATATGATGCCAGACAGCTTACTTAAGAAGACCCTATTAGCCGGCTGTATATACCTAGCGAAGTCTTCGAGGGGGTCTTCACCCACACTATCCCGGGCTGGGCCCAGGCTGCTGGAGTGGGTCGTTGGTCGACCGAGGTGTTAGAAACCGCAGCCCTCAGGCCCACACAGCTGCCACAGCCTGGCTGGTCGGGCATTCTTTGCAGGTACTTGTCCAGTGCACTCTTAGATTTATCGACCGTGCATCCCACGCTGTTTGTGACGATAGATGGCGCGGCGTTGAAGTGTCTTGGGGCCTCGGATGTCCATAGTGGTGGTTCCTCCTTTGGTGCATATCGAACCCTTTGGATCTCAAGCGGTAGTATTTCATAAAGTCGTCCACTCTTGTAGTGTGCCAGTAGGATGGTGTATCCGAATGTAAGCTGGGAACCAAGCCTTTTATACTGAGCCGAATTGGATTGTGTGAGTGTTTTCGATACATTTGAACCTGCGTTCCCCTCTGGAGGAGGGAGGAAGGGAAGGGGAAGTGTGATGGGGTGACGCCAGGATGTCCCCCTTGTCGTACCCTCCCCTCCCCCTCGCCTACCTCCTCACCAGACTACCACGGTCCTGGGAGAGATACACGGCGCTGCCGGTGCCATCTCCACCCGGGCCATTTCACTTCGGTTCTCAGAACCGGAATTTGGCCACTGGTCTCGGCGTCTACACCGTCAGTATTCAGATGCGACACAGCACGTGGGAGGGTACTCCTTGCGACAGCTCCTTACGCTCAGCAGAACCGATGAAGACGTTAACTAGTTTTCCCACACGTTGTTCATGCATTTGTCCTGCGCTTCGGTAGCTGCGTTAGATGGGTGATTATTAACTTCGTATCTGGAAGGGTTTTTACACAAGCTTAACGATGGTTACAATACTGGCAATGGAGGCATTTGGATCTAGCTGGCCAGAGGCGCTGTGGCATCCCCCCCCCACTGCTTTTTAATCCGTCAGTAAAAGAGGAGTTGGGGCCGAGTTCATTACGTGCAGTATTACTTTAAAAGTTGCGTGTGTTTTAGCATAGTGCTCCCTGCGGCGCGTTAGATATTTTTTTTGTCAGGGATTTGGAATATGTATTAGGATTTGGAGACTTGCTGTGAAGAACTGGAGACTTGTTTTGAAGTGTGGAGATTTGCTGTGAGGCTTTGGGGACTTGCTGTGAGGTTTGGAGACTTGCTGTGAGGTTTTGGAGACTTGCTGTGAGGTTTTGAGACTTACTGTGAGGTTTGGGGACTTGCTGTGAGGTTTGGAGACTTGCTGTGAGCTTTTTGGAGACTTGCTGTGAGGTGTGGAGACTTGCTGTGAGGTTTTGAGACTTGCTGTGAGGTTTTGGAAACTTGCTGTGAGGTTAGGAGTCTTGCTGTGAGGTATGGAGACTTGCCGTGAGGTTTGGAGACTTGCCGTGAGGTTTTGAGACCTGCTGTGAGGTTTGGAGACCTGCTGTGAGGTTTTGAGACATGCCGTGAGGTATGAAGACTTGGCTCTGTTGGGGGAAGTGAGCGACGCGCCTCCAGGGCAGACGGTTCACAGGCTGAGAGAGGATCGTGGAAGGCGTAGGATAGTGGTGAGTGGACGACGATGGAGGGAGCGAGAGAACGACACACACACACCAGTAATTTTACAGCCCGTTAGACAAAGACCCTTTTGCGACGCCCGTAATCCTTTCCCCACCACCGCTCACAGGACGACTTACGTCGGATGGAACTATGAGGCAGCAGGATGATAACGATAAAAACCGCAAGTGTTTCCTGGCTTCCCTCTCTCTCTCTCTCTCTCTCTCTCTCTCTCTCTCTCTCTCTCTCTCTCTCTCTCTCTCTCTCGCTGGTGGTAACTCGTCGTGCGGCACTAGTGACCTCCCCTCTCTGCTTCATACAGGGAGAGAAAACGACGTTCATGTTGACTGACGTCCAGAAACAGTTGATGATGGAGGGATACGTTTGTGACGTATGAGGTTCCCTGGTCCTGCTACGTTCTGATCGCCTTTGTCTGCCGTTCTAAGAGTAGGCGTTCAAATTGTGGCGCGGCGCGCGCGCGCCTGTGTGTGTGTGTTTGTGTGTGGCGCGATTTATACCAGCGAGAACTCCACTCGCCAGATCTAGCGAGCGTCTTTAGAATACGCGAAGGAGGCGTCATTAGTCCAAGGGATCATGACAGACCTGAAGGACTCCTGTCTGTATCCTACACTCACACAGCGACGGGTCCCAAATGATCCTGCATCACAGACCACTTGCTGATGAGGTTAAAGCTGGACCCTCATACGCCTTTCTGTGATCACGTACTGAACTACTTACTGTCCGTCCAGTCCGTTCTGTCCGTTCCTTGCCCCGCGAACGCCAGTCTTCGACACCCAGTCGTTGACATATCGTGTCATAATGGTATTTTGTTTGTCACGTTAGCTCTGTTAGCGTTGTGTACGTACATGTGGAGAGTTTTCTGTTGAATTCCGCTTCAGTCTGCATCAGCGTGAAAAGTGTTGATCCCTGGTGATGTGGAGAGAGTCGGTTCCGCGTTCAATTTGGAGGCATGAACTCCAGCAGCGTAGTTAGTGGGTATTATAAAGGCCTGTTCGAAAATAGCTTCCTTCTCTTCATCAAGATTTGCAGCACTCTAGCTATAGGCTGGCGGTACGTTGCAAGGTTGCAAGATGAAGATTATTACTGGGTAATTTCGATTAAAATCGTGATTGTAATCGGAATTATATCCCTCTGCCATGACCGCTCCATCAGCAATAAAACTCATGGTTATACTGCTGCTGGTGACATCATTATTTCTTCTCTCACTGTATCTTGCCAGAGTAAATATTAAGGACTTTGGGGAACGTTGTAGGGTCACTTACATGAATTTAAGAAAATTGGGGAACGTTTTAGGGTCACTTACAAAGAATTCGTGAGTTTGGTGAAGGTGACGTACATGTGGTTTGTCGGCCTGAAGTATTTCTTCTCAACCCATTCATATAACCCATCACTGCCTCAGAAGACGAGGAGCGAAGACCAGACCACGATGCCTCCTGAGTTTTAATGTGACAGTAGCGAAGAGACCCCACAGTGACGTAACGTCAGGATGAGAGGGAGAGCACTCACAGAGCGACGTCACAGATTATGTTATCGTGATAAACGATGCTCATGAATTTATTCCTTACTAACAAAAGGTCTAGAAATAAATAGGAGCAATTAAGAGCCGAGATAAACGTTAATTTATGAGTCGATGGCCCGCGTGTCAGAGGCCTCTTGAGCGACATCGATCAGCTTGCGTAAGAGATGTCGTGAGGCGATGCACGAGACGGCGTCTTCAGGAACCCGTTCGCCAGATGAACGACGATGCCGGAGACCTTGCGAGTCTCAGTCACCACCACCACAGGAACGAGTCCAGGAACGAGTCGGTTGTCACTGGTCTGTGCTTTATATGAGGAGCCATTCTTCCCGCCGGACGGGCGGTGGTCAGTGTTGCGAAGGAGTGACGGGTGAGTGATGTGTTGTGATGGGCGTGTGGAATGGGAGAGGAGGCGATGCAGCCGCGGACCGAGGTTGGGGAAGAGTGCAGGGCTGTATACCTCCTAGGAAGGGTGGGGCAGTGAGGTAAGGAATCTCTGGTGCAGTGAGATGAGGAGGATTTGGGGCAGTGAGATGCAGGGGGAGAGGACTTGGGCAAAGAGGTGAGGCCTAAGGGAACGGTGATGTGAGGGGAATTGGGGCAGTGAAATGAGGGGGCTTTGAGCAGTGAGTGAGGGGGGACTGGGGCAATGAAGTAAGGGGAATATGGGCGGTGAGGTGAAGGGAACTGGACAGTGAGATGAGGGGCATTTGAGCATTGAAGTGAGGAGGAATGAGGCATTGATATGAGGGATAATGAGGCACTGAGGCGAGGAGGACTAAGACAGTAAGGTGAGGATTGTTTATACGTATATTTTCTCCATGATTTCATAGTATCTCGTTTTAGATTTCGTTGTAGATTATGAACCAGTTCGCCCAGGACCTTTGTACAACCAACTCTCCACAGAGATGAGATGTCTCTACATGCAACAGCTGCATCGGGCCAACAGATGCAAGGAATCTACTAACCTCAGTGTCGACCGTTGTCACTCGTAACATCAGATCAAACATTGCCACTGTGACGGCGGAGCGTTGAGCGATGATATTCAACGGGAAAGCTCCTCCCCGAATCAATTTGTCTTTACAAGGCTCCTCTTCGCTTCGCGTTTTCTCATGAATAGAATTGCCGTTTCAAGCAGGTTCAGAAGGAGACAGGAACATGAGAAATTTCATAGCTTGGAAACTGTCGCGGACAAGATCTTGACGAATGGTGTGTCACTAAATGTTTTGGAATATTCTTCAAGTTATGAGGAATAGTTTCGAAGTCTCGCGAATATTCTTCACTTCATGACGAGTGGTTTCTAAGTCTCGCTAAATGTTCTTCAGTTTACGACGAGTGGTTTCCAAGTCTGGCGAATATTGTTCTTGTTATGAGGAATGATTTCAAAACCACGCAAATATTCGTGTTATGACAAATGGTTTCTAAGTCTCTCGAAATATTCACTTTACGAGGAGTGGTTTTAAGTCTCGTGAAATATTCTTCAAATCATGTGGGATGGTTTCTAAGTTTCGCATACATTCTTCATGTTATAAGGAATGGTTTCTAAGTCTCACGAAATATTCAAGTTATTGGTGTTCTATATTCATCCTAAGAGTAATTAGGCAGTAGATACCTAAAAGAGTAATGAAGATGTACAGTGATTACGAAATAACATGGCGTCGAGACTGAATGTCTCTTAGTTTGAAACGGTCAGAGTTCTTGTTAGGCACAGAAGTAGGTGATATTACTAAATGACCTTCGTAATACCCTTGGTGACGGCAAGGGAAAGGGATGATATCAAGGACGTTTCCGAAACCCATTGAGACTGAGGAAACAGCAACACCTTTGCAAGACATGTGAAACATCTTATTGTGTTTACGTTGTCGGAAATACGGAACAACCGACAGCGGAGATTTCGAGGATGCCAGAAAATACTGAGCGAATGTAAGAACTCGGCCAAGAGCAGCGGGAACAGCAGCGTAAACAGCCGCAGCAATAACTCAGCAGCGGCAGCAGCCAGGTAACCACAAGCAGTCAGTCAGCAGCAGCAGCAGCAGTAGTCTCAATTGCAGGGATAGCGGTGTCAGTTGCGGCAACAGCAGCAAGAGCCACACTAACTTCGGCAATATGCAGGCGACAACCCAGCCGGTGGTTGTCACACCTGCAGCAGGTGCAACCTCCCCAGATCAGCCCCTCGGGGTGCTAGGCTGGCGGTCCAGACCTTCTGGAACTGCCGCGGCCTACCGCGCGTCTTCCAGTTCCTACGTAGGATATAGCCCTCCCTAGCCTCTCTAGACCTGACCACTCGTATGGGGGGTCTAATCCTAGCCCGGCGGGGGG
>JAUUDW010643768.1:0-10843 GCA_032361385.1 Panulirus guttatus
CAGGATAGACAGCAGCACCGACCCCCAGGACAGAAAGCACCGCCGACTCCCAGGATAGACAGCAGTGCTGTCCCCCTGGAAAGAAGCAGAGCCGCCCCAGGATAGACGGCAGCGCCGCCCCCATGATAGATAGCAGCGCCGCCCCAGGATAGACGGCAGCGCCGCCCCCATGATAGAGAGCAGCGCCGCCCCAGGATAGACGGCAGCGCCGCCCCCATGATAGATAGCAGCGCCGCCCCCAGGATAGAGAGCAGCGCTAACCCCCAGGATAGACAGCAGTGCCGTGCCCCAGGATATAAGCAGTGTCGCCCCAAGGATGAACAGCAATGCCGCCCCAGGATAGACAGCAGCACCGTACCCAGGATACAGAGCAGCGCCGACCTCCAGGATAGACAGCAGTGCCGTGCCCCAGGATAGAAGTAGTGCCGCCAACCAGGATAGACAGCACTGCTACCCCAATGATAGACAGCAGCGCCGCCCCCAGAATAAACAGCAGTGCTGCTCCCAAGATAGATAGCAGTGCCGCCTCACGATATACAGTAGCGCCGACCACCAAGATAGACAGTAGCGCCGACCCCCAAGATAGACAGCATTGCCACCCTCAGGATAGACAGCAGTCCCGCCCAAGGATAGACAGCAGTGCCGCCCCCCAGGATAGTCAGCAGCGCCGTCCCTCAGGATGAACAGCAGCTCCGTCCCGAGGTTAGACAGCGGGGCCGTCCCCAGGACAGACAACAGCGCCGACCCCCAGGATAGAGAGCAGTGCCGCCTCAGGATAGACAGCAGTGCCGCCCCCAGACTAGACAGTAGTGCTGCCCCAGGATAAACAGCAGTCCCTCCCCAGGATAGACAGCAGTCCCGCCCCAAGGATAGACAGCAGTGCCGTCCCCAGGATAGACAGCAGCGCCGTCCCCAGGATAGACAGCAGTGCCGCTCTAAGGATAGACAGCAACGTCGACCCCCAAGATAGACAGCAGCGCCGACCCTAGGAGAGACAGCAGTGCTGCCCCAGGATAGACAGCAGTGCCGCCACAGGATAAACAGTAGTGCTGTCCCCCTGGATAAACGCAGTGCCGCCCCCAGGAAAGACGGCAAAGCTGCCCCCAGGAAAGACAGCAGTGTCGCCCTCAGGATAGACAGCAATTCTGCCCCAGGGAGAGGAACTTGACACCCACCGTCGCTAACCTCCCACCCCAAGACTCCAGAGGTAGTAGTAGTTCACTGCTACCTCAGGACAGTCCGTGAGCAAGCGCACGCGCGGCTACGGACACGATACAGTGCCTCTCCACCAACAGCGTCAGTTACGTTAAGGGGCGAGAGCTGACGCTCGTGTTGCCCAGTCTCCTAGCACTACGGTAGTTCAAGGGATGCCCCCCGTCGCTTAATAAAGTGCAGTAGGTGCACATATGCACGTGGTTAATATCCTTATTTGTCTCGCTTCTGGTCTCGTCCCGTTCTCTCCTTGGCTTCACTGCCTCCAATTAGCTGGCGTCTACTCAGGTGTGGCTGCGGTCAGTGCTGGCGCCTGGCCCGTCTGACCGAACGATTAGCATCGACACAGGCGATATGTCTCGCCCACCGCTACGCCCCAGGCGTCTACTTCCACACTACACCCGAACATTTCACGCCAGTCTCTTTATTTTCGCGTTGATCAACTCTGGGTTGCGGCCAGCACCTATCCTGGGGGCTACCTTCGTCAGCAGAGGTCACCAGTAAAGCAAGGACAGGCCTTAGGCTACCCTCCGTCCGCAGGAGTCACTACTGAAGCCGGGACCCGCCTCGGGCTGCCCTCCGTCAGCAGAGGGCCATTAGAGAGGCCAACACCCACCTCGGGCTGCCTTCCGTCGACAGGGGGTCACCACTGAGGCCAGCATCCACGTCGGGCTTCCCTCCGTCGACAGGGGGTCGCCACTGAGGTCAGCCCCCCACCTCGGGCTGCCCTCCGTCAGCAGGGTATCTCCGGCTCGCTGCCGTCTCGTCAGTAGGTTCTGAGGTTGTGGGTCTTCCTGGATGCGGGTGGCGAGGTTACAAGGGGCGTAAACCCGGCCCCGGCCCAGCCACTCACAACCCTTACCACCCAGCGGTGTCCGGCCGGTCCAACTCCACGACAAATTAGTCCGTCGTATTTTGTTAGTAAGGTTTCAAAATGTATTCTTGTGAGACAGAAGCGGAGGCGAATACGGGCATTTCTCCGCGTGTTCCGCGTTACTCGATGGTACAAGAGTACAAGAGGTCTTCACGGCGGGCGGCTGGAAGATTCTGGACGGGAGGGGGGGAGGGGGAGAGCAGCCCGCCCTCATCCTGGCCGGACGAGATACGATCTCCTCTTTCCCACGCCTACAGAGAGAGAGAGAGAGAGAGAGAGAGACTAGGGTACCAGGCGTTACATATGGAAAAATGGGAGCATTAACTCTTAACCTTGAAAGGTGCTCTCTGTTGCCCTTCTTAAAGGCCAGTCTCTGGTACCCCCTGGATCCTGGGTGCCCTCTGTTGGCCTTCTTAAAGGCCAGGCTCTGGTACCCCCGTGGATCCTGAGTTACATCGATCGTAATCTAAGGCTGATAAGGTCGTCTGTTTGGAACGGGCGCAGCGTGTATGTAATCTATCTGAGTGTAATCTAAATGGCTTCTGAATAGCGTTCTCCGGTGGCCTCAAAATGTCCTTCAAGGCCAACATCCAGGAGCTCAAAACCTCACTGAGGTTCTGTCTGTGACGCACAAACACACAGTTCATCCGTCCGTTTTATTTTTCTAGGGGCACTGCTCTCTCCTCTGAGGTCCGTTCTATCTTTCTAAGGGCACTGCTGTCTCCTCTGAAGATGTCTTGAAGATTTGTTCTACAAACGTCCCTCTCTGATGTCAACTCCTTGATTCTTGTGACGTGTCTTCCACCACAATGGCAGTTGCAGTCCGGTCTGATTCAACTCCTTCCCTTCTTCATTACTTTGCATTACTTAAGTTACAGCGGTCATCTGTCCAACCACTGCTGTGCAATAGCTAAGTCTCTTTGGAACGTATCAAACCACCCCGTCTCTCTGCATACGTATGTAAAATATTCAGCGACTGAGAGAACAGGTAGAGCAGAGGTATTTTAGATGAAAATGGCAGAAGGATTTCCAACTGCAGCGACTGATACGAAAAGAACACCATCAAGAAACGAAACAGAAAAGATAATAACATATTCAGAGAAGAAAAGGAAAGAGAGCCATGAGGGTGATGATAAAGAGATCAAGGATTTAGCGGTGAAAGCTAACTTTAGCCCAAAGGTTGCTAACTACCATGTAATCCTGGCACATAGGGGCTTGAGCCTTACTATGGTTTTACTCTGACGGCATGTCCTTGACCACAATGGCCAGAGGGATGCTGCAGGGTGTGTCGAGGATGCTGGGCTACAGCAGTCACATTTATATCTATGACAGTGGGTGGCTGCCAAATGCAAATGAGTACCTTCCATAAAGAACAACGACGTTTCCAGCCTACTTTTATTACAACATTCGGTAACAGATGTAACAAATGGAAGAAGAACTATAACTGCCATCACGATAAAATCAATGAGTAGTGTAGGTATTCACACTACCCTGAAATACACTGGAGGAGATAGGAGTTGGCACGACACATGAATCGGTCTCATTTCTTGTCTGTTCACAAGAAATACCCTTCCGTGCATTAGGGGTTTAACTACCCTCTACATCTGCTTTCCTTCTGTATTTAGTTCCGAGGCTTTTACGGTCATATTCTGTGCTGGTAAAGTGGGGACAGCGGGTCCACCCATGTATATAGTTTTGACAGAAAATCATGTTTGTCTTATTTGATGATAAGTACAATAAAAGAGAGGAATAAGGTTCCTTTACATTCATATCTAGGAGAGTTAAAAACGTTGTAAATCTCTTCAAAATCAAAGTATTATTCCCTTAGTCTGGACATGCTGGGGACGGCAGGTCTCCACAACCATCGAGATCAACGAGACCTGCACCTCAGGCGACGCCCTGGCTTCACCTTCCTCCACATGCATTGTGAACACCGTCGTGGTCTTGGGCAGGGCATGTGTCTCTCGGGAGGGAGGAGGACGCCTCTGTGGCCAGAAGGAAGAGTGTATAAGAAGGAATGGGAAGGAGTGTCTGGGGAAATGGTGAAAGAACGAACGAGTACTTGGGTGGAAAGGGGAGGATAAGTGTCTGGGGAGGGAGAGGACCGAATACCAGGGTGGGAGACGTGCGTGTGGCGAGGCGACAATAAACAAGCGTCAGAAGGAAATGGGACGGTCGAGGACAACGCGTGTCTGGGAACGGAGACGGGACTGAGTGTCTGGGGAAAGGAGGGAGACACGAACCGGTGTTTAGGGAGGGATGTGAACAGTGTTTGGGGGAAAGCGAGGGGGAGGGGGGGGGTAAAAACACCCCTGGGGAGGAGAGGGGCGCGAGTGTCTGGGAGTCAGCGGCTGGAGGGGAAGGAGGCAGTATTCACAGCAACACCTCCCACCCGCTAACAAGCTTAGCCGCACAACTTACGAAACTTTGGGAGGTTTCCTCTGACTTTGTCAGTTTTCTTCTACTACTGTCGCCACCGACTGATTTTCTATGGCAGTAACCAATCCCGATGAACAGGTCGCCACAGCACCGCTCGCCGACACCGTACAACGTAGTCTCACGATAAAGCAGCTACGGCGCATTTATCAGTCCGACGGGGGACGTCTGTCTGTCGGTCATGCTCGGCTCTCGCTGATGCACGGTGAACACGGAAGCCACGAGATGGGCAGCCCCTCCCTGCGGCCGTGCACCTAGACGTGGTCAGAGGGACAGTGTAGCGCGGTGCCTCCGGCAGACAACACCACCTTCCCGTCCCGCGTCCGAGTGCCGCTCCGTCCGCAGAAACGAGTGGGTCTCCCCGAGTGCCAGTGCGGAGAGACACGGTTGATGAGGGACTCGCCCACGCGCGCTGAACTCGCCTGACCCTCTGGCAATACGGGACGTATGAACAAGTCAGAACATTTCAGCCTCCTGGCAGAGTCGTGTGCCGCTGTCAGACCCTTGACTCAACCGCGTGTTTGAATACACGAGTGCTCCCGACCGCGCTTTTTTCACCAGCCTGGCTGGCGCAGTCGCTGTAGTGGTGTGAGGTTGTGGGTGTTATGGGAGGTGAGCGTGTGGGGCGACACATGTGCACGAGAGTGTAGAGGGCACAAGACTGTTCCCGCTGGTGTCAGGACTGGTGAGGCGACACCACGAACATCGCCCAGGCTCCCGCCCGCCCGCCCATGGACTACGACCACCAGGGCATATACACACTTGCTTAACATCCTACCATCCATTCATCTGAGTAAGTAACAACCGAGTTACCTCGTCTTCTGGTAGGCAGACACCGGCCAGGGAGGTATGTTACCGGTACTACATGCTTAGGTACTGTGAGGGGTCAGGGGCGGCTGTGCAGTTAGTCAGCACCTCAATTAACTGTCAAGTGTCACTCCTTTAGCCCCAGTAGTTGTCTTACTCTCTGCCTGACTCACATGTAAATTCCTGGCTTTCAGCCTACAGACATACAGTCTCTCTTCATTTATAACTTTTGACAACGCATAACTCAAACTACTCGTTCTTCGTCCCTCTATATTTTCCTGTGGTGAGCGTTACGCGACAGCCCAGCCCTTTGGCAAAATCTCACCGTAAGTACTCTTGAATAAGTAAGTGCTTTCTCTCTCTGCCGAATCTTTGAGCTATGGATGTAGACCATAAATGCACACTTTCGGCTTCTCTTACAAATAGCAATGATGTTTAAAAGTCAAAACAGTCGGGTTCAAGGGCAGAGTCTGCATAACTGCTCTGGTGGGATAGTAGGACAACTCGTGAACCCAGTGTGTGTGTGTGTGTGTGTGAGAGAGAGAGAGAGAGAGAGAGAGAGAGAGAGAGAGAGAGAGAGAGAGAGAGAGAGAGAGAGAGAGCATGACTTGTCCACAACCTGGTGGAGGGCAGGAGGAAGCTCCTGTGAGGGACTACCTCTTCTTGTAAATCACAGGAAAAAAATGAAAGATGTCGACTGCAAGCTACGCATGCATCCACACTGAAATTTACACACATTCATTCATCTACAAACAAATACCGTAGAAATAAACACATTCACGTACATAAGTAGATAGCTCTAAAGTTCTAACACCTAGAAACTGAATTCTTGTATGATAGAAATCGTCATATTTTCACATACAGATCGACATTAATCTGAATAAATCGACTCATACAAGAAAAGTAATAAGATATACACACAATGAACGGATAGACCTAGTCACAAAAACGTTCAAGTACAGTAAACACTCGATTTAACGGACCAATAGGGGAAGGTGTGTCCAACAGAGCCGAAAGTCCGTTAACATGAATGTAAACTAGTTGAAGTGTAGTTGAAGAAGAAAAGCTTTTAGTGAAAGAAAAAAAGAGAGGCGTTTGGGCGGAACTTACAGGGTAGGAGTACAAATAATTGGGAGATATATAAGAGAAAGCGGCATGAGATCAAGAGAAAGGTGCTGGGGTTGAAAAAGAGGGCAAACGAGAGTTGAGTGAGGCCCGTTAAGTCCGAAATCCGTTATATCGGGGTCCGTCAAATCAAGGGTTTACTTTACTCTATCAAAATCAATACACATCCACATACACAACGCTACGTGTCCACACAAGCACTCACACACACCCAACACCCAAACAAAGGCATGGAAACGTTTACATATAACATCGACAACCATCAGCACACATTCGAACCCCAGTCCTAACACTGCTGATCGTACACCTCACGAAACAAACATCTGCCCACGCATCTCTACCGTCACGGGAACACTAGAACAGACCATCATCTATGAATAACTATATAAAAAGAGAAAGCCCATACACACACACAAACACAAATAGACATTTCAGTTTCTTTAAAATATACAGATCGGTCAAGGATTCGTCATTAGCCTTCACAGATGGCTCGTACACTCATGACAATCTAACTGGCCAGCGAAGTTAATGTGGTCAGGACTGTGTTGGACGACACCCCAGCTCTTCCCCTGACCACACGACACTCAACACTGTCAACACCTACGTCCACTCAGTATACTGATAAGGGTTACAAAGACCTCCTAACATCACCGATGGTGAGACGAAACTAGAGACCTCCGATAGCTGCTGCGAGACACGGTTATACTAATCACAGATGCAATATATTCATGCTGATTCCAAAGTTTTTTTTTTTGACTGAAAAATGATCAACACAAACTCAATATTCTTTTTTTAATTTGTAAGATAAAAACCTGAGGATTTGAATTAGTATCAGGAGAGCCCCAAACCTCCATCTCTATCCTTTCCTTCTTCTTGTTATCCTTCTTGTTACTACTCTGTGCCATTCAGGGAATACGGGTCCATCTCCTTGGTAAGTCTTATTTCTCAGCTCCTGCAACATCCGTGTTGGTTCTACCCTCTCCATTCTCTTAACTCCAGCCCCTTGATGTATACCCTTTAGTTACCCCCATCAGCACCTGTGTACACTACCTCCACACCTCCCACCCCAATCTAACCGCCTAGTTGGCTCCTCCTCCAGGATCAGCATCAAGACTCTCTTGAGATTTGGCCTTTTCACCTCACTCACCCATTCTTCCCTTTTCATTCCTCTCTAGATTATTTTTCTTCCTTTTCATCGCAGCTTATCCCTTGGTCTGTCACGTCAACGAGCATCCAACCAGATTTTTTCGTAAGATGCGATGTTTTTCGATTGGCTTCACACCTCCGGCTGTTGCACTCCGGTCTCAAGAGTATCTTACACAGGTCTTGGCCTTTTCTCACTACTGTAGCTTCTCCTTCTCGTTCGTTCATCTCGAAGGCCACATCTTCCATGTCTAGTGTCTCCAGTTACTCTCGTATCCTAGGTCCTTCCTTTGTTAGACTTTTCTATCGACTATAAATGTGGTGCGTTGGTACCATGCGTGATTACTATTTATAGCCAAGTCTTGCTGATACTGGATCCGGTTATGCTAATTTTTCCTACCAAAGAACGCGGTTATGCAGAACACAGCGGAGGCGTTTCCTGTCATTCAGTTATGAACTAAGCTCAATGTGCTCATGCTTTATTAGTGCGTTACTTCTGTATTAACATGACAGCAATGGACGGGACTTTTCGACATCAGATGAGATTATGAAAAGCATTTACCACCCAATCGGTAAATACTAATAGGTGAAAATAACCTGAAAGGCCGTCTTAAGAGCAGGGCTGTAGATAGGGTGAACAGCTGTCATAAATGCAAGGCTCTAGGAAGGGTAAAGGGCTGTCATAAGGAGGAGGTGGCCCCACATCGCCTCTCTACCGTGGTGATGATCTCTGCAGTCTTCTGTATATCATCCTGGCACACTGGCCTTTCGCAATGGGAAAATTTTGTGACCTTTTCCATGAAACTGATAAATATATGAATACAGATGAAAATATGGGTTCAACCCGTTTTGTTACGCCTTCCTGTAAGTAAAGCTTCATTTCTGTAGAGAAAGATTGCTCACTAGATACAGGGTGACTACTTAATAAACAATATTTCTTTTTATATTTTTCCAAATAATCAATGTAACTGATTTTACACGTTCTTTTTTTTTCTAATTCACCCTGAGAATTTAGGACTTGAGACTGGGTATGAAAAATGTTTCTGTGAACTGGGAACACTGGCAAAGACAACTGCTCTGGCCACCTTTACACAGCAGCCCACCAATTTTTTCTTTATAGTGACCAACATGGTACGCGCACACACCCTAATCATAGCCATCTCGGGTGAAAAAAAAAAGAAGGTATGAGAAAGAGAATGAAGAAATAAATCAAAGCTCTTCAGGTGTTTATAGACCTGGCTTCTAAAAGCAGAAAAGTTGTAAGAAGAGAAGAGGGAAAGACCAACGAAAGGAGAATGTCACAGCTTCGCTTTACGAAGAAATTACAAACCATCGCAACGGTCGATCCTCGTGCAGCCGATTTCCAGACACAAACTATGGGAAACGGTATGCAGACGTGTGCCAAGAGTCGAAGCCTTAGTGGCAGGGGCTTCGGAAGACAGCTCACGAAAGCAGTGGTCGAAATGATAGCTGTAGAACAAGAGCAGAGCAGCAACAACACAGTGGGTTGAAATGGATGGCTGGTGAGGTGTAATGCCTGAAGAATTAAAGAGAGGGAAGACCTATGATTCTGCTCTAGATACTGGGGATATGAACGAGGAACCGCCCCAGATTATGTGACCAGGAACCATCCAAGATTAGTGCTCCATACTGGGGCAAATGAAATACCTGTAGCCATGAAACTGCGGCTTACAGGAATACCCATGGCAACCATACAATGCCCTCCCGCTTTTGGTAAGCGGGCTTTATGAAGTCATTTACGTGGGGTTTTCAGGAGAAAATGGAACTGTGATACTGAACAGATGGGAACGTGTGACAATCCGAAAGAGGTATTGGTAAAAAAAAAAAAACTACGTTTAGCACTACAGGCTATGACCAGGTCATTAACTCATCCCGAGATGCTTCACTGAATGTCCTCTAAAGCTCGACTCACCTCCATGTCTAAGCTTTCTAGGTATACAGACGTGTGAGCTTATAGTTTCCTGCATTGTACAAACTATGTACCATTTATTTTTCTCATGATTATGTTATACCTCCATATTCATGGTGGAGCTCTGACCAAAGGCTTAGGAGACATTTTCCCCCTTGAGGACGGCTGTATGGCCCCTGGTGTACAATGCCATGAACTCTTAACCTGACCCTCAAGTTCTGGGGAGGCAGGTGTGGCAGATTAATTCCCCTCCCACCATACCCGGCTCCTTCCCACATCCGTGTGAACTGATTAACAATTTCAGAGGAGACGAACAGACAGACTTTCCCGGCTAGTAAAATTTCTCTTCATAAAAGCTGGACGACTGTTCCAGCTATAAACACCCCCTGGGACCAGAAGTCTGGACCACGCTATCGTAACCACACACACACACACACACACCTGCTTCAGAATTACAAAACACAGGAAACATAACTTGTTCTCTGGGTCGTAGGCCTGTGTGTCTGCTCATCTGTTTTAATCTTGGATTCCCATATGATGAATGAATTAGTATCATGAGCCGTTTTGATTAACAGTTTGAGTTTAGAGACCTCGCTTTGCATCTGTTTATGCTGAAACTGGCGAGTGTCCGAGTGATAACAGTGATGAATTAATAAAACCCAGTGTAGTTCTAGCAAAAGAGTAAAGCCCAGTATAATTCAGGTGCCCTCGTCTCCGATCACTGCAGCAATCTTTTCATGACTCAGTGCCATCCCAGCGTCTTCATGCCGGACGTCTGAATGCAGTGCCATCCAAGGACCAGACGGTCTTCCTCATGTTACCTGTTGCATCACAGGCGGCTTGCAGCTCTCCGTGGACTGCTTCACAGTAAGTCGTCTGGTCCAGCATACTGCTGGGTACGACGGGTCCTGACGTGAGGTTGGAGAGTACGATATGACTGCAGTCTTGGAGTGGGGTTGAGGCAGTAGGTACAGACTGTCACGAGGTGTCTCCAAGGAGGATCGAAGCCCGAACTCATAACATCGATCTTCCGTCAGTCGCCCACCTGTCATACACCTCCTCCGCCCTCTTCAACACCCACCCGTCCGTCACCCGTGTGTCCCTCCGTCAGGTGACTTTCAGCTTCGCCTCTCACAGACAGACCGAAAAGGCTCCTAGATCCTCAGGAAGGTGCTTACACCACCTCACCTGGTAAGGCTAGGTCCAAGTAGCTCTGTCCAGTGTGTACAGGATTCTGGTACAGGGAATTATGACGGAAACACCATGAACTGAGTCCATGATTTATATGATTTTTGCTAACTCTTCGGCAGTTGCAA
>JAUUDW010643779.1:0-10495 GCA_032361385.1 Panulirus guttatus
TCAATAGAAATATCATATCCTGGGTGACTAAAAGCTGTGCAAACCCGACCTGAAATGAACGATAAAAGAGACGGAAAAAAAGGAGTTGGACGAGTGATATGTGTTGCTGGGCTGCCAGAGGGCAGTCGATTTTACGCTACACAGACGGCTTTTCAAAAACCATTCTCATTCTCAAGCAGGCACGAGAGAAACACCACCTTACACGAGTCGAAAATCACGGGAACGGGAACAAAGGACTCTTATTAATCTTTTCGAACGGAGCCGAGTAATCAGGGGCATCCCTCAGGGAACACTCATAGAAAGGCTGTTAATCCCGACCTGAGTCAATAATTCAACACAGGTACTTAAATTATACACATTAATTCAGTTAATGTATTCATAGGAAAGAAATGAGTGTAGGATTGATATAATCATTTAGAGAGACTTAGGCTTTAACTGCCGGCTATGGTCAGATACATGCAACCTTGTCGTATGCAATGTAATGAAGATGGAACAGTGAAGAGAGAGACTATACAAGTTGTCACTACTTGGCCTCCTTTCACTGTATCCCACGTTCATCAATTTGCATTTAACAGGGTTGGACTTCAGTTATGTTTCTGAGCATAACTGGAGTATGTTTGTCTCTCTTTATGGGAGATAAATTATAAGAGTCTACGTGGGGAAGGTCACTTAGGAATCGACTAAGGACACAGCTTATCACAAACCTCCACACTAGGAGAATTCATGAAGACGTAAATTATCCACTGGTTAATGCGAAAACTGTCCTCAAGAACAAATTTTACGTATACTAAATTCGAGCAAGCATGACTAGCCGATAATTCCACTTGAAGGAACGACCAGTTCAGATAGAATGGCTACAAGGAGCAACGAAGATTAAACTTAAAGCAGTGGGAGACGAGCTGAAAGGGAATGATTGCGGTCATGGATACTGTCCAGGTTAGAAGAGGGAAAGATGAAGAAGAGACTTGATTTCAGCTTTGAAGCTCCTATAGCGATTTGACTGTCATTAATGAGTAGGTGTTTAGAACTTAAAAAAACAATAGATTATTAAAAGGGCACACCAGAAACTAGATAAGAATTTACTAAAAGGGAACTTACAGAAATAAGAACAAGGTACGTGAAGAAACAATAAATGAAAATATAGTTAAAATCGTAGTTGAAGAGATAAGACTCACGCATGTTGAGCTCTCCACTGCTATTGCACAAACGAAGAGTCAAATACACATTTCAAATGCACACACACTCAGACACACACACACACACCAAAGACTATCCCTTATACATATTACATGTACGCAGGTAACACCTATTTAAAGCTTTACGTTGTATCACATTTTGTACTACCTTTCCAGCCACCTAGTGGCTGCGACTGTGTGGTATAGCAAACAAAACAGTTACAAAACACTGACAAAACCCCATTTCATGTTTTTCTAAGAATCTGTCTTCAAATTCCTTTGGTAATCATAAGCCTCCATAATCCAGTGATATCTTTTCATGTCCAAATACTGTTATTATAAACAGTTCCATTCCCTGTCATCCACGAAAATCCCGCCATGGTCGAGGGGAGAGGGATTCGAAAGTGAGCTGCCTAGTCATTGCGTCAGGACAAAACCGTTAATTAGGAGATTAATGAATTCTGAAAAGACGTTTACGTAGTTTTCGCAGCTTTCTTTGGGTAATTATCAAAGCTTTCTTTAGGTGATTTCAACAGCTTTATCTTTAATGCCCATAGCTTTCTTAATGTCCACAGCTTTCTTTGCTTAATCCACAGCTTTCTCTTCTTAATTCCACAGCTCTGTTTACTTAAAGCCCACAGCCTTCTTGGCTTGACCCCCAGGGATTTCCTTACGTAATCTTCAAAGCTTCCGACTTTGAACCGAATAAGGAAAAAAAAAGCACAACACATTTAAGGCAAGACGGCCCGAGCAGCGTAAAACTTTTAGTGTGATGAAAAAGTTTTCATCTTTTTTCTCAGTTTACATTATAGCTCGGCTGAGGAAGGTAAACAGGGACAGGAATCCATCTTCGCTGACCCTGAAAAGGGGCGGCAGGAAGAATAGACATGGCCTTCCCTCCTGTGTGACGGGATTAGTTGCTCGAATTACAAAGGACGTCAGAGTTTCACTTCTCATGATTCCACAAATAGATTGTACGATTCCTTGGGACACAGTGACCGGCTCAAGGGTTGTCGTTAAGTTCGATGTATTTTTTTTTACAAGTTAGGTATGTTTATGGGGCTGTGTAAGTCTGATTGGACACACACGGAATTCTGGTTAGGATGTCGTGGGTAGATGAAGTGAAACTTCCGTTCAAAATGTAACATAATTTAGAAAATGGTTAAATGGATTTAATGTTAACATTAACCTTGGGCTCGATTACGAAACATTAAATAGCTCTCTAGTATCAATCTTTACACTCGTGTATGATGTACAGAAGGTTGTGTGCCTGTATGTCTGTGTCTTGTTTGTCCGTTGTCAAAATACTCCCGGGTCACCGAATCAATCTCAACCATATTTTTTTAGGGTGTAATTTGGAACACGGGGCACGTTGACGGGTGAATTACAACCCTCTCCACTATTCAGCTCCCAGGTAGGGCTGGGGATGACATATGCCCGTAACCAATTTGGATGACATTCGGGGAGGTAATACAGTTAATTGAGCAGCACCTTGATAATGATGAAGGTATCACTCATCACTGTATCCCAACTACGAGCTGCTGAATATAGACTTGTAAGTGACGCTGTAAGACCTCACAGAACCCTGGAATCTGTCGTTATATCAACTATATTACCATTTACTTATGTGGGTTATCAAAGATAAATAAGGAAAAAATGTTGCATTTGAGTTTATGGAAAGCCCAAATTTGCCCCCAGTTACGCATATCAAATCGTAAATCGAGCTCCGAGGCAACAGGATTGTTCTTCGAGGCTTGGCCAACGTTGTGCAATCTGCTTACGACACCTTCTGTTGACGGTAAGGGCGCGTCAACACTCCACAGGCTTAGGCGGAGCCTACTTCCAGTACATGCAACTGAACCATCACACATGAGATGCTGTCAGTGACACGTGAAAATCACTTACGATTCAGCGACTTAAGAATTCCTTTATCACGTGAGGATGCGACTCTGGTGGCTGGTATAAGACGAGGCAGCAAGGGAAGCAAGTAAACTAGTAAAGACATACTATAAAAAATGTCATGAAATCTACTTTCTGTGGGGAATTAATTAACACGCCCTCTTGATAAGTGGAAGAGCTGGGGAGAGAGACTCGCTTTCAGCATATCCACTCCTACGCAAGAGGAGGAGGGGAAATGATGACTGGTTTCATATTCCAAGTAATACAGTCGAGAAATAATTTTTACGGCCGAAATTGTGTGTGTGAAGGACGACCTGAATGGCGTTAATGGTTCTAAGATTAAGACCTGAGCAATGAATTACACCTACGTAAACTAATAATTCTCGAGTAGCTCACTCTTAATATACCCCGGTGGGACTTTAACACATGTATTACTCTCATAAACTCATAACGCCTCAGAAGTTCAAGTTAATACCGTGCAATGGGAGCAAGGAGCTGTGAATTACTTTGCAAGTCGAAGATAATATCTGAAGCCTCACACAGTTGTTGGTCACGCTAGAGCAGTTCCGGTTGGAACAAAGGAAGGGGGGACTTGGTACGTGTTATGTATGAGGCCATCCCTCTCGCTACGAACCGAAATAGAACCATGATATTTCAGACGACTTCATTAACCTTTACAATAATACATCTCGTCACTCAACCTGCCTCTTGCTAAATCCCCTTTTTATCTGAATCGATTCCTCCTCCTCTGATGAACAGCCGAGAACGTCTAGACCGCGGAATATGAAATATATTCATGCTCGATGCGAGGAAGGAAAATGAGGGAAGGAGGAATCAAGGATAAAGTGCGAGTTGTACTTAGGATAAAGACCCGACAGAAGTATCAGTCTGAGGTCAATGATGCTAGTGCAGACGTGGTATCTCCAGACACAGAGAGAGGATACCAAGACAGATGGTTCTCCCTACCTACCCATTCTCTCTCTCTCTCTCTCTCTCTCTCACTCTCTCTCTCTCTCTCTCTCTCTCTCTCTCCGTCGTATTAGCAGACGGAAAAGACAAAAGAAGTTTGCCAGTTTTTCGTCTTTGAAAAATCTGTGTCTTTCCAATCTCATCACACTAATCTGTTACTTTCTTATCTCTTCCATACCCATTAGCAGACTAGAAAGAACCCAGTAGTCTGTGGCAGTTTTGATTTCCTCTGTATTCCTCTTTATTCCTTTATATACCATGTAGCACAGAGAAAATACAGAGACGAATCATTTCTATAGGATGTATCAGTGTAAGACACGCCCTAATCTGAGGACAGCGGCAGATTCTCTGGAGAAGACAAGACTTCGCGTGGTACCCTCTGTAGGCAGTAGGCTGTAGAACAACAGGCCGGAGGTTATATTAAAGACCTGATTTATGAGCGTTCAAGTGGTGTCCCAGACCACCTTACACCCTCAGCTGTCAGGACTGTTCGTGTCGTTAAAACGTAGCTATCGGGATGGTCAACACCTGCTCCTTACACACATCCCACACACTTATCCTCCCCACGAGTACGAGGAAACTAATCTAAGATAAGAAAATGTGTAAGGATTTAAATATCTTATCATACAAAGTAATTCACAGCTCCTTTCTCCCATTGCGCGGTATTAACTTATACTTCTCAGGAATTATGAGTTTATGGTAGTAATGCATGTGTGAAGTCTCACTGGGGGATATTAGAGTGAATTGCTCAAGAATTATTAGTTTACATTGGTATAATTCATTGCTCTGGTCCTAGACTTATAAAACCATTCACGCCCTTCAGGTAGTCCTTCACACGTAATTTTGGTCGTAAAAATGATTTCTCGACTGTATTACTTGGGATCTGAAACTAAGTCGAATCATTTCCCTTCCTCCTGTGCGAATTACCTTCCCAAGCTCCCTCCCTTGTAAAGTGGTTGTCTTAATTCCCCACAGAAAATGAATTTTAAGACCTTTTTGTGGTACGGTTTTACGAGACGGCCCCATCCCCTTGATGCCTCATCATATACCAGCCACCAAGGTCATATCCTCATGTGATTAAGGAGTGAATAAACGAGTAAATGAATAAGTGATCTTCATGAATATCATCTCACTTTGCAAGGTGCCACTTATTTTAATGCTCTCCATTTAACTTACAAGTTTTGTATCATATTCCCTCGGGGAAGTCATTTACATCCATCTCTTAATAGCACTTGCTGCAACAATGAATCATGAGAGACCCAACAGATTCTGATAGCCCAGTTCAACATGTGTTTGGTGGTCTTCCCCTTATTCAGTAGCTTTAGATCCATGAAACCAACCTTGGATTCTAACTTCTTCATCAACAGTATCTGCAAGACATTATGAAAGGCACATCTCTCAATTCACAAATACGCTATCCACCCTTCCATCTCTCTTGTCAACGATGTTGCTTGTTCCCCAGTGTAGGGAGAGAGCCTTTGCTTTGCTATCCTTTTCTTCTACTGCTGTTAAGGGGACTGCATCTTCCTCAATAGTGTTAGGATTAGACCTTCATATCTCTGTGGTTTGTGTACAGTCGCCCAAAAAAGTATCGGTCCCCCGGGCCTGATGTTTCGAATAATCTACAACTAGCAGACCGAGATTAAAATTTAACTTCGCCGCCACTCTGATGCAGTTTACAACTGCATCAGGGTGGGAGCGAAGTCAAGTGTTAATCTCAGTCAGCCTGCTGTAGAATTTCAGAAACCTCACACCCGGGGGGCCGATACTTTTTTGGGCGACTGTACCTATGTAACAAAGACGCGAGAGAGGTCTGTTATCCACGATCTCCCTTCTGAATCAAGGGTACCGATTCTAGCAACGACAATACTCTTAATTCCTGAACATCCTCTCCATTAGCTTTGCAGATCACGGCTGCTACTGACAGCGTTCTCTTGTTCCAAGTCGCTCCTCTGTCAGTTGGCTGGGATTTATCCATCACTTTCTTCAGCAAAATCACGCTATTCCTAATCTGACAGTGTCGGTGGCTCAGGTCTAATAGTGCAAATACATTGTAAAAACAAGTAAATTATTACACATATCCTCGTTTCAATTAGGTATTTTTGACAAATTTTTCTGTGGATCTCTGATAGTCTATTTTTTAATCACCCTGGATCAATCACCGTATCACTTCCCCTCATATCATTCACAATAGCTTGGCCCAATGCCATCATCGTTCTCACTTTGCCTCAAGTTACTCTCTCACACAGGCCTGTTGACTAATCCATAAACCCTTTGTAGTCAGCTCATTTCTCGCCGCCATTACAACACCCACTACTACCTGTTGATGGCAGGCCAACACACAACACGAGCTAATGAGGATCACCCCCAACTCCTGTCGTTGTTGCAACACCAAGAACACACGACTCACGAGTCGCCCACCTTGCCATTGCTCATGCAACACCCCCACACGCGCATAGTACTAGTCAGCCCGCTTGCGATAGTACCGCATCTTTTCGCGAAATAAACATTCGCGACTTCCGCGCCACCCCACTTGACTTCATTCGGCTAAATGTGGAGGGTCTGCTGTCGCGTCACTCACTGGTGAGTCAGCTGCGTGGGTGGGTGAGGGAGCGTGTGGGGTAAGGGAGGGAGGAGTAACATGACTGTGTGTGTGTGTGTGTGTGTGTGTGTGTAATGCGACTCTGCCACACCCCCTGGTGGGACAGTGTGCTCGCGGGTAGACAGGAGCAAAAAAGAAAAAAGGAGAGATTCATGAGTCACTAGTTAATGTTTTTTGGAGGTTAGAGGGAGACAGGACAGGACAGAGAGACAGAGAGACAGACAGACACTTTGAAAAAGAGCATTTTGGACTAAGCACAAGCCCAGAGCTGAACCATATGCTCATCAAGAGAGTGTCGTCTTAAAGACCAGCTAATCAAGCTACGGGACTCTTGAGTGAAGAACCCCTTGAAGGAGGAGGAGGAGGAGGAGGAGGAGGAGGAAATATGCGAGGAGATAAATGACAATTCTAAAAGTGTTATCACAGTGGAGGATGGTATTACACCAGCGTTAGAAGAACGGGAACGAGTAGAAGTCTTGGAAATTATAAAGATTAAAAGAAAAATGTCAAACAAATTGACCCTTATAAAGTCCATAGACCTAACGAGGTCTCCCCAGGCGTGCTGAAATACCGTTCATTACAGAACTATAGGAGAGAAAGAAGGCCCTAGTTTATGGTTATTACTTAGCAGGAAACAAGTTGCACGAATCGATGACTCAAAGGATCTAAGGGTGGACAATGTGTACGTAATCTGTCGCCAGAGCTACACATTAGGAGTATTGTGGCAGGAGCAACCAGTCTGTTGGCGACGATTAATATTACATTCAAGCACACAAATATGATGTTTAGTAACTTATTCTCAATAGGTAGTAGACCGAAGATGGATTATGCCTCTTGGGTCTTGTCACAGCACGTAAAGAAACACTAAGATGATTGAGAAGGTCCAGAGGAATAGCAACCAAGATGATACCAGAGTTAAAAGAAAGCTACAGCCAAGGTTGTGGGCTAAGCAACTGTCCACACTGGAGGAGAGAAGAGAAAGGGGTGACCCGATTACAGCATGGAAGTTCCAGAATCACATGGAAGACGTTGACAGTCAACTAGTTCTTCAGAGGCTGAAGAATCAGAGTTACATCAAGTCACGATCTGAAGCCGATTAAGTGGTTCGTCAAGAAGGATATGAAGAAATACTGGTTTCGTGCAAGGATAGCGGATGGTTGGAACAGTCTAGGCGAGGAGACTCTAAACGCCGGGAGCTTACAACGACTTAGGTACAAGAGACTGGGCCCATCGATTGTAAAGCTCTCTACCCATAATTTACAAATAGGTAATTACACACACACGGGGCAAGAGACGGGGTAACAGTAGTATAAACCTTTCTGTACATAACGCACAAACAGTAATGATAAATGGTAATTACACACACACAAACACACACACACACACAACGGGCCTCCGTCGTGTAGTGATTAGCATCACTTAAGTTGGCACGGGCTAGCCAGGGGTCGGACCTACATGGGTTCGAATCCTGGGCGTGGCCGTCGGCCCACATCCAACCCAAGCGCTCATCTTCCCCTCGGAGCCAATCGATAAACGTGTACCTGGGTTAGGGTGTGTGTGTGTGTGTGTGTGTGTGTGTGTGTGTGTGTGTGTGTGTGTGTGTGTGTGTGTGTCCACATATACAGGAATGGAGTCGTGGCACAAATAAAAAAGGTTACGAGTCTGGGCAACACGGGTCTATAACTCTTTCCGCGTAACACAGAAATGGTAATCAAAAATAGCAGGCATGCAAACACCTACGTGCGTGCGTATAGTCCTCTTAAACAGGCATACTGGCGTGTGTGTGTTCATTAAAGTGATGGTATGTATGTGGGCCGAGGAGTCGCAACTTTCTATGTGGTTCTGCCACTACATCAGTTGCCTCTGTCTACACAGCCAATCCCTCTCCTCGTATTCCTCGTTGCCCTCGACTCCCTCAGCCTCCCACACCTTCCCTGTCTGTCTTCATCCCTCCTCCCTCTCATGCACGGCACACTCAAGGTATCAAGAAAGTCGTCAAGTGCTTGCTTGTTAAACTGGCAAAAGGTTAGAGAGAGAGAGAGCTTTGTCCCTCCTCCCACTAGCGATCTCCCTGCTACATAAATCATGTGAACAATGATCATGCAAGAAGCCGCTTCGTTGAGCATCTTGTCTGCCATTATTCTCCGTCTTTTATCACTCGTACTCAACGACAACAAGCAACTTTCTACACTCATGTTCTTTTGCTGTTATTCCACCATCTTCGTGGAGTAAGTCAGAAGGCTTCATGAAAAGTTGATGGAGATGAGCTGTTCTCGCGTCGCCTGCTCTTCCTTCCTTCCTCGGTGATTGCTTTGAGGATTCCCGAGTAAGGTAAGGGCTGGCTTGAGCCACAGTTTTCCAAGTCTCTTCGTTTTCACTTTCATTCCTCATCGAAGCTTCGAAAGGATGCTCACTAGCGAGGTCCCAAAGGACACTGGATGATGCATAGGAACAAGAATACCTCGCTAATTTTTCTGCTGTTCTCGAAAGCATCACAGACTGATGACCACATTACGTTATGGTAACGCCAGGAAGTGGTATACCTTCTGTATTTTCTATACAACTCTAGCCCTCTCACTACCCTCTCGCACACTGCGATAATATTACTTATGGTAGAATTCTACGGACTTGGAAATAGAAAATATTAAGCGGAAAAGGGACAGTCATACATCAAGAGAGATCCAAAAATTCCCTGGTCACGACATTCTCTGCAATGTCTGACGTGATAACAGTGCAAATGACATACACAACGAGTAAAGGTATATATTACAGATCCCCATAGGACGTCCAGTCCTTTCACCTCAAAAATTACGGAACGTTTCCGGGGCCCATAGACATATCATTACACCCCACTGTGATTGGCGTCTCAGGTATACACACACACACGCGCGCGCATTCACCATCCGGCAACAACTTGCTGTCTCATTGGCCAACTCGAAGTCGAGGCGATATCCACACGCGCGGGAAAAAGATCGTCGCGGACAGAAACAGAAAAGGCAAATTGTAACGTGCCAGTGGGACTGCTGTTTGCCGTCTCGCCCATTATCATCCTCACGACTGGCACTGGGCCTCGGACACAGGCAGACACGTGAAGGCTGACCAGCGCTTATAGTTTCCCATCAACGTGAGTATTGTGCATCAACTAAGGTTTCCAGTTACACGAGTCTTACCAGAAAGTTAACATAAACTCGAGAAGGGAACGATAGTGAAAGCGTGTTACCACGGACGCTTCCAGCTAGTATAAACAGGAGCAATAAAGTCTCTCAGAGTCAGGGAAATATCAGAACATTAAGTGATCTCTGGGAAATACCGAAAATTTTCTTACTCAAATCATACATACTTTAAACCTAACATACAGTTGCGATTTTCTTTATGGCTCTCTATTTACTGAAATGAATAGCTCCAAAAATATCTCTTCAGGATAGACAGCTCAGGTTTATAAAGTTCTGTGCATTATCTTCATATGATCTGAAGAAAAAAGTCTTGTGTTTAGCCTCAGACTGTCAACGAAACTTAAGCTTCTATTGATACGAAAAGATTTATATAAAAATTGGATTTGTCCTCGTAAGCCATGGACGCCCCTGGCTGAAGCATTTACGTATATCATTTACATGTTGCCTCTGCTTGAGCAGAGACGCACACAGCACGAAGCAACATTAAGTTCTCCATGGCGTGTTTCAAAACAGACTCAATTCCTTGGTTGTTGTTTAATGCAGAGATGCGTAAATATTTTCGAGTATAATTTACAAAAGAGGTGAAAAAGTCGCATACACTTAATAGTTTGGACAAACAACTGACAAAAAACATATTTGGTACTTGTCTGGAGAAATCAAAATTGTCAAAACAAAAA
>JAUUDW010643780.1:0-10843 GCA_032361385.1 Panulirus guttatus
TGGCTGTATATTGTTGCATATGCTTTGTTTTTGATTGGTTTGCATCTTTGCAGTTGCTTTTATAGGGTGGGTAACCATGCAAGGAAGGCGTATTGTGAAGTGGTTGAATTGTATGTAGAGGATACTGATTTTTTTTTATTCGTCCCAATCTAGTACCAGTAAGTGTTCTAAAGGTGTTTAGTTTATGTATTGCCTTTGTGTTGAATTTTGTGTTTCATATGTGATGCTTAGTATAATGGCGAAAAGAAACTGGATAAATATATGGTAGCGCTTGGCATGTGTCCTCAACAACTTAGTTCTAAATCTAAATTCAAATAATTTTGTAAAGATTTTCACCTGTATGATCCCTACTTGTTTGCCAAAAAAAGGGGGGGATTCTCTGTAGGAATAAATTGCGTTAGAGAGATATTGGTTATAATATATACATGAAGCCCTTGATCAAATTCATAATAAAGTTTCGCAAATACGTTGTTGAAGTTATAATAGTCCTTGATTAACATTACCATTGTTACCAGTGCGATGTGGTAGTGTATCTCTTGAAAGTCCTCGAACAAACAACAAAGAACAAGGAACTTAACAGAGAAATTAGGTTTGATTATCATACACATTCTGAAGCTGACAAATTACATCTATGGGAAATCCCATTTTGAATGAATTTTTGCTTATGGTGGTGTACCGCAGAACGCATCAACGACGTTTATCAAGGTCTTCCTATACAAAACCAAATGACCTTGATTGCCATTCATCCAGATGTGGGATGCCAATCATGTCGACGAAAACGCTAACAGCCTCATTGCTCATGTCATAATCACTTTCTCAAATTACTTTCGTAGAGTTATATATCAAAGAATTTTCTGTTTTAAAAGTATTCATTGACAAGTTTTTGTAGATTATTTTTATATCAATTACATCATGGATAAAAAAATATACATACTTGTTTATGTAGAAAATAAACACTTTAATACACGTGAAGCACATGGTAATGGTTGTTTGCTTCAATAATGCTGTGAATAAAGCCCAACCATGAATGTAGCTGTATACTCCACACAAGGCAGAAAAAAAATATATATTGCCGTAATTAACTTTTCTGCACTCTAGAATTATCAGCAGTGGGTTTATAGTTTTTCATCAAACATACTATTACCAGTAAGCAACTCACATTGTGTGAGTTTGCCATTACTATTGCTAGAGGTTATATGATCTTACGTAGCTTGTTATACTATCTGCGTTACATAGTACTTGAGGGACCTTCCAGATTTCAGAGGTTATATCTTTTATTTTTTTTTCATCCTTATACAATGTTTCCGGCATTGTGAGATAGTTCCGAGAACAGACAAAGAATGGCCCCATTTGCTTACAGGCACTATCTACATGTAATATACATATGTAATATACATATGTTTACACGTAAAAGATGTAGCTTGACGAGATAAGTAAAGCTTAACTTAAAAGTTTCATAAGTCATATATACTGAAAGATTAAATCACTCTTTACTCTGAGTGTGTTGTTCATGGTGAGCAGCAGCAATATGTAGGGTATGTAGGATTGGCGTGGTGATATCATAAGCTCTAGGCCTGTCTGGCATTAGCATGTCACTCATAACCTTAAGGCCACGTGCCTCTACACCATGGCTAAGCTGCTGTTGGCACCCTTCCTTTGTCATCCTAGGCACTGGCAAACTTACATCTTGCTGGTGGTTGCAATGCAAGGCAGCTTCGTGGGTCCCTGCTTTGTGGCACTTTGTAAATTCTGCCTCTAATTGAGCACTCTCATCTAAATGATGGTTACACAACACTGATACACCAGACAAATGTAATTCATGCTTCATATATTGACAAAAAAGTACTGGACATTCAACCGTCCTGCAGGATCGGGAGTGCCTGCTAACAATTTTAGTGAATGTATGCCATACTTGGCATCGGTGATGTAAGAGTATGATGTGTACATAGGCTGCCCGAAGGATGTAGCACTGCTGGCATCCCAGTTGAGGGCATGCCTGGTGATGCTGCAGCAGCTGTGTCGAATGGTCATACGAGCACAGTGTGAGATCTTCAAGTGCAGAAGAAGGTATACACGGAAAATATTCCTGGCTGTCTTTATTAATATTTGAGTAATTCCTAGCTTTCGTGGTGTTATAGTGTACTGCAGGGTTTTCATCAAATAGTGCTCCTTCCAGCTTTTGTGCTCTTTCAATTTCAGTTAGCATTGAGGCCGCTTCTGATAACAATTCAAAAGCTACACTCAAAACTGCCCTTTTCACCTTCTCTCCAGTTTGTTTATTATGTTCTTTGACTTGCTCATCGTTCTCGTCAAAAGTCTTTTCTGACAAAGGTAGTCTTGTTTCTGAATTTTCTGACATTGACTCATATTTCTCACTGTGTGTGTTTTTGGTCAATTCTGAGTGCCTTGGACTTTTCTTGGGTGAATTTACTGGAGCTGATGAGCATTCAGCAACAGTTTGATGTAGATTTCCCTCTTTTAATTTCTTTTTTTTTCTTCTCTTTGGGATTTTGGAGTCTTCAAATCTACTGACAGTGTCACTTTCTCCCACAAAACTTCTGATATCTTCGTCCCATCTTTTAACTGGTTTCTTAGAAGATGCTACTTTTTGGTCCACTTTGGAGATACTTTTATCTCGCCTTGTCTTTTCCTTTCCACCTTCAAGCTGTGTACTCGTCTTAAACATTTCTGCTTGATTGCTAGCACTTTCCCTTTCACTGTGATTTTCATTCTCATTCACTTCATTCTCATCATTTTCTGGAAAACTAATTGCTTCACGTTCAGACAAAGTCCCACTGTCATTACCCTGAATACTCTGGCTCTTAACTTCAGTTATCACACATACAGGTCTATTGTCAACATTCTTTGAATTTTCTTGGACATCACCATCATAATCATGGACAGTGTTTTCTACAATTTTACACCGTTTTGCCACTTCTGAATCACAACCAGTCACTCCAGTCATATGTTCACTAATCATTTCAGCTGTAATATTTCTGTCAAGATCCATTAATTGAGATTCGCACATGAAGACATCACTATTATGGGTGATTACTGCATTTCCAGGAGTGTCAAAACTATTGCTGATCATATTTTGTGAAGATTTCATTCTTATATTGGCAGATACATATTCATCATCCTCAGCCATTTCACTCTTAATGTAGTCTAAAACATCCATATCTGGCAAGGGTCTCAAAGGAGAAACTGCAGGGGCTCTGACATTCAATGACTGACAGCTGATGTCATTATTCTCATCAACTGGTCCCTGAATATCTGGAGAATTCTTGTTTATATAACTTCTCTGTAATGCCGATTTCTCTTTTTCTTCAAAATTTGATAAAATTTGCTTATCCTTCCCTGCCGAGCTTGATACTGCTGCAGAATGTTCTCTACCCACAAGACATGTTGATGTTTTCGATGTCTCATTATTAACAAATGACGAAAAATCTGTGGCATTAATACTTGCTACTGTCTTAATTTGTATTTTCCCTTGCAGTATTGGGTATGAAGGATGGGTACTGTCAGTCATGTTCTTCAAATTAATGCTTTTGACAGATGTAGTAAGAGGCGCTGGGGTAACACTATTTACAGTTTGTGAATTTGAGAGGATGATCTCTGAATCTTTCCTAGTTTCATTTGAGTGTGTTAAGACTTGCTGAGAAACAGAGATCATCTTAGCTACTGCCCTATCTTTTACATTTGCCAATACTGTAGGATCTTGGGCATGTGGAATAATATTTGATGTATGATTAATGGGAATCATCACACATGGAACACCTTGGTAACTGAAGACACTTTCTGAGGGAGGATTGGCGACAGCAACTGGAATTCCCCTATCTGTATCTGTGAAAATTACAGGATTTACTTTTGCTCTTTCTGTTTCAGTGGCCTGTCTCCTTTTCTCCTTTCCTTCAGTGGTAATAAGTTTTTCCTTCTCCTTTCCTTCAGTGATGACACAATTTTCTTCATTTCCTGCTGCTAAGGCAAGTAATCTTCTGTTTTCACTACGAGTGATGAAAGACGGTCTTCCCCTTTTTCCTGGAGTGACCTTAGATGCCCTTGCCCTTTTCTTTCTTGGGTTAACTTTTGCCTGTGTTTCCCTTTTACTCTTAACAATATCTTCCGTCCCTTTTGATTTTTTAGTGATATTTGGTCTTCTCTCCTGTGCTGTGATGTTTTTTATAATATCTTCCGTCCCTTTTGATTTTTTAGTGATATTTGGTCTTCTCTCCTGTGCTGTGATGTTTTCCATCGTTGATAAAGCTTCAGTTTTGTTCTTTTTTACCCCTGATTGATCTGTGCTAACTTGAGCCACAACAGAAGATCCATATGTAGCTGTTCCTAGATAACTGGGGTAGAGTGCTGAAATATCACCATGTTTAACCAGCTCTAAATCCTGATAATAATATTCAACCTTGGAATCTTGCTTGACCGGCTTTCTTCTTGTTGGGAATTTCCCCCTTATCACAACAGCCAACTGAAAGTAAAGTTCATTCCATTAATTTTGATAATTTTCAAGTCAATTTACATGAAGTGAAAGGCTTTTACATGAGACTTGAATTTCTCATTGTCTACTGAAACATGCAAGTGTAAATAAGGAAAATTTTAATCAATGAAACTTTGCGTTTCCATAATTGAGACTAAACAAACAGTACAACAACAACAAACACCTGCTTTTAATATTTTAAAACTGTTTACCTCAAGTGACTGGCCATGAGACTTCCCAAATTTTGAACATGCACAAAATAAAAGCATAAGAAGTAAACAGTGAAACTTGACATGATCAGTAACTGATGATTGGCACATTGGAATAACATGAATATCTCTCCTGCATACACAACTGCTAAACAGTAAATATGGTTAGCACCACACCAATATATTTAACAGTGAGTATCTAGTTTGTTTCTTTTGGAAAGATTATTTATGTTCAACATGTGGTAAGCTTTGTAAAAAACTCATTTCTGCTACCATAATGTTACATGCACAACTTTAGTTTGTTGGTGGGTTGACTTTTAACACAGAGTTGTAAGGGTGACTGTTTAAAAGCTTGTTAGGTCATTTCACTGTGTATATATATCATTTTTTTTATATAAGCTGAGACAGCATGGGCAGCTGAGGCCCTAATCAAGGCCATCCCATTAATGCTAAGTACAGAATGGAAACATGGGAGCTGAAGTGAGCTATATGATGGGTGCTTGTTGGGTCATTTTGGTGTGCACTACAAGTTTACTCTATGGTGTGTTTGTTTAGGGTAGGAGATCTGTTTGGATACAGTCAGTTTGTGTACTGCAGCTAATACTTACGCTATTCTGAGGTAGATGTTTGTCTGGGTTATCACGAACATAAGCCTCAAAGAAGACACTAGCAGCAGTAGTAGCTCCTTTCTTGTCTATCAGATTGGCATCTACCCACTGACGTGCTAAGGCCATCATGTCCTTGCAACTTGTCTGAGGATGTTTCGTACGCCTAAACTTTCGATGTCTTGTATTTACAGGTTCAAGAGGGGGCATGGGTACAGTGCCACTTTCCTTTTGTTTTTCATTTGAAGGTAATGGTTGAGAAGATGGCACTTCCGAAAGGAAATGGTCTAACTGTAGACAGCTCTCTTCTTCAAACTCAATTTCATTCTTTATTTCATCTTTCATAAGTAATGAAGAATCATCTGAAAGATAAGATGTAATGTTACTAACTTTTTCATTTAGAGAGAACGACATTGCATATGCCCCAATCAAAGGCCGTCTTGGGGGAAAGGATAAAAGTAAGAGAAAAAGAATGTGGAAATTAATCAGGGCTCCATAGTTGTTTGTAGACTTGGCCCTTAAATGTAGAAATGTTTTGGGTGATGGGTAAGACAAAAACTGTCAGTCATCTGAACTGCAATATTTTGAGATATAAAGTGGTTCACCTATTTGCTTCTGATGAGGGATCTCAAGCAATATATCCAGGGGTATACTTTTCAGCTACTAATTAAAATGTTTAAATTCATTGGCCTTTCCTGTCTTAAGGGGGTGGCATCACAAGTTCATGGAAACCAGGGCCAACCACACACCTCCACAACCCTTAGACAAATCCATGACCTATATTGACTACTTCATATACCTTAGTTTAGGCTTTTGACGATACATCACACCAACTAATCTATTTCATATTATCCAATATACACCTCTTGCCCTCATGAATGTTTTAGCCCTGATACACCAAAGCCTTATGCACCCCATCCAACTAACTCCTTGGTCTTCCACTACCCCTTACTTTTAGCACTTCTCACAGAGATTCCCTTAGTCAGTCTTTGCTCATTCTCCCTATATGTGCAAACTTTTTCAGCACACTAGTTGGGCCTCTTTATCAGATTTTTAGGACTATGACGCCACACCTCAATGTTATTCCATATACAATAAACATATCTCCCAGTACATAATGTTCTGAAGCATTTCATTTTCAACATATCCATCCTCTTCTTTCTTTTGCATTCAAAGCCCAAAACTCACTCCTGTACGACAGTCAAGACTCCTGTGCTCACAGATATACCTAGCTTTGTTCTTAGAGGCAAAACCTTCTTTCACATGTCCCTTAATACATCCAAGACTTTAATCCCCTCTTCTAACCAGTGACCCCCCTCATCAACTCAGTTATTCCTTTTGTTGCCACATCCACACTCAGGTACCTGAAAAACTACATTTCCTTCAGGTCCTGTTTGTGTTGGCTTTTGGAAAAAGAAAAAAATTACTTTGGTAGGAAAAGGTGGATTACTGGCATTCTGTACAAAAATGTACAATCTCTCCATGTCATTGTAACACTTGACAAGACGTAACTCACGCAGCTCATTCTTTGTAACTAGATTTTCCTGCAGTAAGCACTATGCACTAGACCTGCCTTTTGGCAGAATGGTAGGAGCAGTAGATAGAAGTAGTAGGTAAGAACATTTAGGCAGGAGCATTAGGTAGAAACATAGGCAGAAGTAGTAAGTAGTAGCACTAGATAGAAGTAGTCATTAGGAACATTAGGTCGGACCCTCTGCAAACACTGCACTAGACTTGCCATCTGCCAGTGGCCTGTTAAGGGTGAGGCACTAAAGGCCAAGAAGCAGCAATAGAATTCTTTAGTTATGGAGACTCTGTTGCTGTGACTGCCCCTCCGAGTTCCAATTGGAACAGGCAACAAAGCTATAGATAGACAGATAGAGAAAGTAAGTGAGCTTGGAAAAGAGACTGGGTGAAAAGTGGGGGTTTGTGTGGGAGGTATTTTGGGAAGAGGTGTTTAAATGTCAAGATGCAATAAGGGGTATGCAGAAAGTGGGATGTGGACATATGAGAAGGGTAGTTAGTTGAGGGATGAGGTGAAATTACTAGAGGAAGGAAAAAGAGGATGTATCATAGGATAGTAACTCCAAGGAAGGAGTTTTAGTGACTGGGAGGTGCACAAGTGGAAGATGCAGGTGAAAAGAGGGCAAATCAAAGATGGAGTGAGGGAATATTACCACACTTTTTTTGGGGGGGTATATGAAAGGAGGTGAAAAGTGTGAAAAGAACGAGAAAACAAATGAAATCATCTGTGAGGGCAGAAAGGGAGGAGGTAACAGGCAAATAAGAGGTGAAAAAAGAAGGAGCATTTTAAATGACTGTAGAATGTGCTAGATGACACATTGGTGGATGTTGGGTGTCTGTGATGAGGTGGTATGCAGAATGATAGTTATGGCAAATGTTCGGTTAAAAGTGAAGATGCTGTGAAAGTAATGCATAAAAACTACGACAAAGTGATAGATGTGGATGGGATTACAGCTGTCTTTGTTAGCAAAGAAAAGGAAAAAATGTTCTAGCTCAAAATACTGATATAAAGCCATACAATATACTGTTCATCCTAACTGCTGTCCGTATGTATATATCTTTTTTTTTATGTTATGTTAGCTGAGACGGCATAGGCAACTAAGGCCAGGTACCCATTTTATCAACCAACCCCTAGAGGTGGATGAACACCAGGGTTGACTGTACCGACTGCCGCGTCCAGGATTTGAACCTATGTGCTCAACCCTTGGCGGCCCGTGAATGTGTCATGGTCACTGTGTTAGTCCATATGCTGCTCTTTTTCTGCAGTGTTATCTTATCGCATTATCATGAAATATGTCTCTAACTTGACAAGTAGTACTGTACTCGTAAAACATTAAATTTATAATTGCATATGTTTTATTGTCACTGTTGCTTACTTTAACTCCATGCAAGGACCTATAACAAAAACAAGACATCCATCTAAAATCATTGTACTGAGTTACCAGTAGGATCCTTACCTTCATCAGAGAATTTTTTTTTCTTATGAGCTAAAAGTGACTCGCCACTGCTCTCGTCTTCATATTTTCTTTTAGGTTCAGATGTGGGTAAAGAAACCATACACTCAGATCTATCTTCCAATCCATCAGTGGTTGAAGATGCTGTACAGGCCCCTTCAGGAAAGGACACTAAGATGGGCCCAACTTTCTGATTTCCCACCGTCATTGAGGGTACAGATAAAGGGCCATGCTGACTGGAATTCAAAAGACTGAAACTTTTAGCATGACCACCTCTACAGTATGTTTTTAATGGAGTGGATGATGGATCTTGTGGGAGATCTTTGTTTTGTCTTGGTCTTGGGGTCACCCTTGGTTTGAGAGCAACATCTTGATACACATAGATCTGGGAACCTTGCTTGCCACGGCGGCGCTTCCTGTGTGGGAACCACGATCGCAGTACCTTACCAAACTGTAACATACAAAGCTATCAGAAACTTTATATATATAATTCTTCATCACACAGTAGCACAAAGGAATACAGAGGCAGTTTATCTGGCAATCTTAATACTGTTGTTATTCAAAATATATTAATGATTAATGAAACCAACTTTAAAAAAAAGCATAAACTTAAGTTCATTTACCATATTACCATGAAGAAGTCCTAAAAAATAATAAAAAAATACAAGTAAAATTTCTTTTTGAATCACCACAGATGATCCTAACTGATAACCACTTGACCTAGCTTCACAGAATAACTCTGATATATAGAAAATACAGTTCTACTGAAAAAATTAATTCTAATTAATGATATAAAGAAAATATTGTTCTAAAAAGATAAATTCAAGTACAAACACTTAAAGCTGCATTTACTAAGTACTGTACTGCAATACATTATCGAATAATTTCAAAGGTAAAACACCTTAGAGAAGAAGCTTATCAAAAGTGTTGAAACCACTCATGTGAGAAGGTACAAAGCTTCAGAGACTTACTTGTCCAATGTCCATATAACTGTCCCGATTGTTCTCAATGTAGGAATTGTAGAGCTGGAAGATGGGTGTACTGGCCCCTTTGCGATCCTCCAAGAAATTGCATACCCATTTATCGCAAGCTGCTCGCCAGCTAGTTTCCTTCATGTGTCTGCAAAAGGAGTTAAGATACTGTAGAAATGAATATATAATATTTACCCTTCTAAACAATCATGAATGATTTTATAATGAGAATTTCCTATAAATCAGTGCAAATACCTTCCAACCCAACTAATGAGATACAATATGATGAATTTCTGTGAATGGGAGAAATGACAAGAAAAAATGGGCAATCTGCTTCATCAAACATGTCCTTTTAGCATGACAAACGCGTTTTAAATAACATAACGCAGTATATCTGGCTATTGCATGGGCACCTGCAGCGTGCATTTCGGAAGAGGGCAAAGTTAATTACCTCTAGTGACAAGTAAACATAATAAACTTAGTGAAACCTAAACACTTTCAAATATGAATGTATATGGCATGAATTAAGAAGGAATCCATACTGTAATACAACAGAAATTAAACAGAAAGCCAGAAATAAGTATTGGGATGATTTTTTGACAGATATTGCCCATATAAAATCTTCAGCTCAGGTTTGGAATAGTGTGAATAAGGTGAAAGGAGTTAGAACAAAAAGTACTGTTCACCCAGATCCAAAGGCAAAAGCTAATGATCTAATAAGTAAGTGGTGCTATGCATCAATCCATTAGTGTTTGCCAAGTAATGTTCAGGATTCTTTGAGTAGTTTAAGACATAATTAGACAAAGGTTGGCGAATGTTCAAAGTCCTGTACGTGGTGATACTTGTGTACTATTTTCAAACAATGAAATTTTGTATGCAATAAAGAAGGGCAAGTCTACTGCTCCTGGTAAGGATGGACTGACTTATAATGTTATTAATTGTCTTGCAAGTGTGAGGATTTGAGCGTACTGGTGTTGGAGGCTTGGTGGCAAGCCGCAGAGCACGCGAGTCTACAGGCATTGTTGACGACAGACGATGTCGAGAGGCCAACACGCACTGCTGTATTCGTGAGGGCTCTTGCTGGGTTTTTGCAGGTATTTCAAGGTTGTTGGTGTTAACTAGTTGACGCAGGAAGGATGAAGGCTGTGCTAATGTGCTGATAAAGTAAGGAAGTCTGCTAGTTATGGAAATCGGGATTTTGCAGGAGTTTCTGAGAGGAGCGGGTGTGGAAGATGTATGGCGACTGCATTGATCTTGAGACGGTGCTGTGAGCGAGTCTCGTATCACCCTTTCAGTTCTGCTGGCCTGTGCTATATGCCATATTGACTATCAAGGAAGGGCTAGAGATTGGTATGTCCATGAAGCAAGGTGATCGCAAGAAAACTATACATCCTTGACTGGACGGCAAGGCTACCGGCACCAAGTGCAGCTAAGTGTTCGGTGTAACACTCTGTAAGGTGGAGTTGTTAGCATGCCTTGTTCAGGAGAGGTACCCTGAGTGGACCAAGTCACGAGACTCGGGTAGTCTCGTATGGTAACCAGATTGTGAGTGGTGTGAGCCGAGTGGGGAGAGGCTGTATATGTGCTGGGTTGG
>JAUUDW010643791.1:0-10843 GCA_032361385.1 Panulirus guttatus
ACCAAGGCCTGGGAAGGATCTGGGGTAAACAATGGACAGGTCTATGGGGCCTGGATGCAGATAGGGAGCTGTGGTTTCAGTGCATTACACATTACAGCTAGAGAATGAGTGTGAGCGGATGTAGTCTTTTCTCCTCTGTTTCCTGACACGGGGTGGAGATGCTGTTTCCTGTGGGGAGGGTTAGTGCTGGGAATGCATGAAGGCAAGCAGGTATGAATATGCACATGTGTATATATGTATATGTAGGTGTATGTGGTGTATGTTGATATGTATATGTAAATGTATATGCATGTATGTATATGAATTGATGGGTCTTTCTTCGTCTGTTTCCTGGTGCTACCTTGCTAAAAGTGGGAAACAGCGATCAAGTACAATAAATATTATCAAAGACATCAATATCATCTAAGACATCAACCAAATATTCTAAGAGGTCATCAACTGGCACTTTGGTGAACTAAGATGAAACATCAAACAAACCAGTTTGAACTCAAAATCAACATGATTATCACTGAGTAAGTGAGAGAAGAAAGTGTACTAAAATGTATTACTAATATGGAGGGAGAAAGAGTGGAAGTGACAGAAATTAAGTATTTGGGAGCTAGTCTGTGTAATTTTGGTGATATGAAAGGAGAGATAAGGGAGAGAGCAATACAGGGATGAAGAGCCATTAGGTCCCTTAAAAAGAATAATGAAGGGTAGAGGAATAAGTATGGGAGTGAAGAAAGGATGAAGGGACAGCATAGTCCTCCCAACCGTGACCTATGCAGCCGAAACATGGACATGGAAAGAGTCTCAGAAGTTAAGAATCCAGGCTGTGGAAATGAGTTAATTGAGAGGAGCATATGGTATGGTTAGCAGGAATGAGAAAGTAATGAGGGGTTATATGAGAGACTTGGTATGGAAGTGTGGAGTGCTACGCAGAGTGGGTGAAATATAATACTTTGAGGTGGAAAGACTGCAAGATGGGTAGCATACGTGAAGAGTGTATAATAATATGATTAAAGGAGTTGGTGTGAGAGGAAGACCACCTGTGACATGAAGAAACAGACTAGAAGAGTACTGGAGGGAGAGAAATGGGGAACAACGCTTTCAATGGTGTATGCAAAAAGGTATGTAAGGACAGGGATAAATGGATACTCTTTTGCTGTGAAAACCCCTTGATGGGAATTTCCAGAGAGAATAGGCCTCAGAGATAAAATAGATGGTTCATTGTTATATGCCTGTGGATTTGTAGAATGCATGTGTAGAAGCATGAGGACAAAGGTGAATGTTCAAACTGCTGAGGTAATGGTTTGTTGAGTACACTTGTTAAGTTCTATGGCACACATATAGCATCAGATTGGGGTGGTAGAGGATGTATGGATCAGGTGCTTACTTCAAAGAATCTCTGTGTGAAATACTTTAGTGAAAGAGTGGAATTTGTTTGTGGTATTTATGGGTCTGAAGAAAGCACATGATAGGGATGATACAGATGCTATGTGGAAGGTTTTACGAATGTATGGGTCTAGAAAAAGCACATGACAGGGATGAAAAGTAATAGAAGCATGGAGGAGCTTTTATCAAGAGAGTAAAGCATGCATGCAAGTAAGTAAGCAGAGAAGAGGGTGAATGGTTCCACGCGAAGAAAGGTCTGCATTAAGGATGTATGATCTCACCATGTCTATTTAATCGGTTTATGGATGGGACAATGGGGGAGATAAGTGCAATGGTCTTAGAGAACTGGCCAGATGTGTTTGGAGGGGTCTGGGAGTTGAAGCAATTGGTGTCTGCTGATGACAGCTCTAATCAGTTAGAAACATTAGGTAGGAGCATTAGTTAGGAGTCATCAGGAACATTAGATAGGAATCTCTGCAAACACTGTGCTAGACTTGCCCTCTGCCAGTAGCCTGTCAAGGTTGAGGCACTAGACACTAAGAAGTGGCACTAGAGTTCTTTAGTTGTGGAGACACTGTTGTCATGGCCACTCCTTTGAGAGGGTTCCAATTGGAACAAACATCAGAGATATAGATAGATATACAACTCCTGATGATGATGAAATATACTAAGGCAACTGGAGTTGAGAGATGAGAGGTTATAGGGGGCAGGAGTGTAGGATACACATATGATTTCATGCAACAAATAAGAGGGCCCAGAATGAAGATGTAACATTAAATGATTTTATGGATGCAACAACTGTACTACTGTACTAATAAAAATGTGATGAGGATAATTATGAAAACTGTGAAATAAATTGGTATGCCATTTGTAAGATACAAAGAACATGGCAGTTTCATAAAGTAAAAAATATAAGAAAGAACATGTTACAAAGAATGTTAAAGATGAGTAGGGAGGACTTTATATAGGGTATAGCTGTGTGACATACTTATCATGAGATTAACGAGAAAATATGGAAAAACCAAATATGTACAAAACTCAATGATACAGAAAAATGACCCTAAGCTATACTAATGTGTGAAAATACAAGAGAAGTGCAGGACACTGAAAGTCTATCTGTCTATATCTCTGATGCCCATTCCTTCCAGGAACTCCCTCAAGGGGATGGCCAAGGCAAAAGCCTTCATAACTGGTGAACTTCAGTACCACTTCTTAACCTTTAACGCCTCACCCTTAACAGGTCACTGGCAGAGGGAAACCCTAGGGTAGTGTTTTCAGAGGCTCCTTCCTAATGCTTCTACCAACTAATTCTACCTAATGTGTTCACCTGATGTTCTAACCTACTATTTCTACCTAATGCTCCACACTAATCTTCCTTCCTACTTCTATATAATGTTTCTACTTAATGCTTCTGCCTAATGTTCCAACTTACTGCTTCTATCTATGGCTCCTACCATTTTTCCAAAAGGTAGGGCATACTGCATAGCACTCACCATAGAAAAATCTAGTTACAAAGAATAAGTTCTATGAGTCAAGAGTTTTTTAGTTTTATGTGTGATACAGAAATTGTTTTTCTGTGGATAGAATGTTAGGAGTCCACACATGGGTGAGGAGGAAAAAAAGACAGCTACCTTGGTCAAAGGAGTGAAACTTGACAATCACTGAAGCGCTGGCTCACTACATAACCGTCACTAACCTTTCCGATTACCAGGTGAGTAGTACCAGTAATACACCTCCCTGGTCAGAGGCCACCTACCAACTAATACTGAGTTGCTTTGTGGGTGGTTAGTGAAAGAACTTAGCAAAATGCGTACATAAGAAACAAAAACTGAAACTAAATGCTAAGAGAAGGAAAATGTTTAGGTTTCTGGAAAGAGATATGGCTGAATGATGATAGGTTGCTGACGGTTATGGATTTCAAATATCTGGGGAGTACATTCATAAAAGGTAGCGATATGCATGCTGTAAGGTAAGAATATGGTTTTACCTCTGAGGAAAATAATGAAAGGAAAAGAAAACGAGTTAGTTAGTGAAGAAGAGTCTATCAAAAGAATCTCAGCCCATCCTATTGAATGGAAGTGAAATATAACTATGTTACAAGAGCCCACAGGGAAAATATAAAATTACAAGACAAACAGAGATTTCTGAAGGTGAGAAGAATTGACAGAGAAAGCAATGTAAGGGAGACAAAGAGCAGAATAGTAGCTGTTGTAAAAGGGAAAATATATACTTTACTATATGAAGATATGGACAGGGTAGGTAATGAATGGATGATGAAAAAGGTGTATTTGTGAAGGGTGGCAGGAAGGAGGGAATAATGGGTGAAACAAGGATAAAATGAGGAAGTTTATAGGTAAGCACCATTTTAAGATGCAGGTGAGAAGTTTTACAAAAACAGAGATGCACTGACTACATGAACCACCATCTAGTCCCATAAGAGATACTGTTTTAAATATCTATGAACACAATAATCCATACTACAGGGAAGAAGCAAAAAGTGATGACATCATCAGAGTCTATGATAAGAGTTACCAAGAGATGTCTTCAACTTCTAGAATGAAAAAAATAACTTTCATTTCATACCTCAAAATTAAAAATTAACTAATCACTTACAAATGACTATCTGTTGTGGAATGCTCACAGAAATTTCTAAAGGACTGAAAAAATCCCCATTTAAAATCAGATACATTACCAAGTTATTTTCAATATAATTTCCAAATCTGAAAGCAATAATGATAACAATCAGTTTCAGTCACTCTTTATTCATATTTCCCTTTGTCTAAAACTTAACTGCTAAACATTATGCATAAAAATGAAAGGAATATAAGGTATCTGGGAGATCATACACAAGCATACTTTTAATTAATCACATCTCTACATTTATCACAGCTGCCAAGAGAGGAAGAAAATCTTATCTTGTCTTCACAGAAGGTAGATATTCCCTGCAAACCACCTGCAAACATTAGGGAAGTTAATGAAGGACATTCAGAGATTTTTCAAAGTTATCTGTCTTTAGATTTATTGTCTTTTATCAAAGGAAACTGTAATTTGAATATAATTTTCATATTCTACAAATTTAAAGTTTTAATGCATATGCTAGGTAATACTAACTTACCTGCAGATCCTATACTGAATAAAAATTCTTAAAATTTCTATGCCTGACAATGTCTAACCAGATGAGCTAAGCCTCCATCCTTCAATATCATGGAACGTTTTGATACCCACTCCCTAGCATGAGCCTGAAAAATAAAATGATACAAGACTGATACTCCACTATGAAGATAATAAACTACAGGTTATAATTAAAGAAGACAACCTGAACTAACAATTACAAATTATCAATATATATACATTTTGTACATGTTTTTTTAGATTTAATTTTTTTTCATTTATGCAAGGTGGATCACATAAATAGAGCCTCTCACGTCACTCACATATCTGAAATTTATGTTTAGAATGCAACAGCATATAAAGTCTTCTATCTTTTTATCTATATTTCTGACACCTGTTCCCTCCAGGAACTACCAAGAGTCTCCACTTACCACTATCCTTACATGACTCCCTTGCATACACCATTCAATGCATTCTTCTACCACTTCACTTCCTCTAGTGCTCTTCCACTCTATTTCCCCATACCATGGGTGGTCTTCCACTCACACCAGCCTCTTTAATCGTACTCTCATATGCTTTCCTTGTAAATTTCTCATCTTGCATTCTGTCCACACACCCAAACTACCTCAAAATATAGGTTTCATCCCCTTTGCATTCCCTGCCATATTAAATCTCCCATACACCCCATTATTTCTTTCTTCATTTCATCTAGTCATACCACATGCTCCTCTCAAATAGCTCATTTCCACAGCCTGGATTCTTGACCTTTGTGACTCATGGTATGTCAATGTTTCAGTTGCAGAGGTTGGGACCAGGAGGACTATGCTGTTGCTTAATCCTTTCTTTACCTCCATACTTACACCTTTACCCTTCATTATTCTTTTTTTACACTAGAGGTTCTAGTCGCAGACAAAAGGCCACGAAAAGGCCAGGCCATAATTCAAATATAAAGAGGATTATGAAAGGAAAAATGAAGAGACAAGGGAACATATTTACGAATTTTGCAGGAAGTGAAAAACCAATCTTTTTAAATGTACTGAGGGACTCAATGACACTTTTACCCTGTACTGCTCTCCCCCTTATCTCTCTTTCCATATCACAAAAATTACCCATGGTAGCACCAAAATACTTAAATCTTGTAACCTCTTCCAGTCTTTCTCCCCCATATCTATAAAAAAGTTTAAGACACTTTTTTTCTCATTCTATGGGGCTTTGCAAATTCTATACTTTCACTCTGATTCCTTTCAAACATCATTAGATTATTTTCATTTGCATTTACCTTCAATCATCTACACTCACACACATCATTTAACACACTTACAACCTTCTGCAATTCCTCATCACTCTCAGTAAACAACACAGTATCAGCTGCAAACAAGCTTGTCACTAGTGACCATACCTCACCATCATACTCCACCTCTGCATGCTTTTTCCAAGTTTTGCTTTCATCTCTCCTGTCACTTTTATATGTATAATGTTAAAATCCACAGTGACATCACACAGCCTGCCTCACACCCACATATACGTTGAAACTTTCCCTTAACTATCCATCCATTCTTTCACATGCATTTGCTCCTCTATAAAAGGCTCTCACAACATCCAGCAGCTGTCCCCCTACCCCATATATCCCCAACACATCCCATAAAGCATTCCACTCGACTCTCACACGCTTTCTCCAGATCCATAAAAGCTGCACACAGCATGTTACCTTTTGCTAGATACTTTACCACAGTCATTCTCACAGCAAAAATCTGATCAATACATCCCCTTTCTTTCCTAAATCCCCCTTGTTCCTCATTTATTCTGCATTCTTCACTCCATCAATAAAATCTCTTGCATATACATTTTCTGGCAACCTTCACAGACTTATTCCCTTATAACAGCTACAAACATCCTCAGCACCTTTACCTTTGAAAAAAGGAAAAATTTTAGCTTTCACTCAGTCTTCAGGCACAACCTTCTGCTTCCATGCTAAATTACAGATCAAATGCATATACTCTGTAACATTTTCTCAACCATACTTTAATATTTCTACCATAATCCCATCTACAACTAGTATCTTTCCTACCTTCAACCTCATTATTGCCATTTTTACCTCACTTCTTGCTACAGGCCTCTGCACTTGTGTCCTTTTCCTTGCATCCTCCATACCCATGCACGGAACAACTTCTGTCTCACCTGCTCTCACATTCATCATTTCTTCAAAATACTCTTTCTATCTTCCTTTCACTACCTCCTTTTGATTCACTAACTCCCCTTCCCCCCTTCCTTACATTTACATTCTTACATTCAGCTCTTTCGTTTCTCATGTCTATTCAGTACAATTTCTTATTTTCCCTATACTTTTCACTCAACTTTCTTCCAAAATCTTCATATATACATCAAAGCTTTGGAACTCTCTACCTTCTCATGTCTTTCCCAATAACTATGACCTGGCACTTTTCAAAAGACAGGTCTTTCACTTCCTCAAAAAATCGTAAATACTTTACCTTGTCTTTTCTTTTTCCATTTCATAATTCTCTCTACATTTCGATTAAGTCCCGGCTTTGATGTAGACTTTTATCCATGACTGGAGCCTCAAAAAAAAAAAAATCTTTGCTTTCCTCTATCAGCTTCTTAACATATGCCTATACATTTTATATTCTTTCCTCCTTCTGTGCTGAACTTTCACTGGTACATTCCTCTCGATTAATCTACCATATGCCATTTTTCTCATCTGTCAATCATGCATTTCCCCTTTTATTCTTACATCTAAAAACCTTTTACCTAACTACTAATTCTACATCCTTTAACAGTCTCACTCTAAACAGTTTAAAGACCTCTTTCACACATGCCTGCAACCAAACATTTAATGCACTTTCACCCAAACTCTCTGCCATCCTTCTTTCATACTCCTCCGTGCATTCTTTTATGAAACATCTTTCCTTAAACTTTTTCACCTTTAATAATTGGGTCTATAAATACCTGAGGGGCTCCAATAAATCCTTCTGTTCTTTTTCTAATATCCACTGTCTTATCTTTAGGCCAAGATGGCAATAATAAGGGCTTGCTTTTGCCCATGCCATGTTGGCTTAAAAAAAAAAAAAATAAGTTCTTATGTAAGCTCTCTCTTCTCACATCATCAATGAAACAAACTGATAACCAATATAAATCCATATATGGCCTCCCTTTCTAATTGGTCTTACCTTTTTAACATGTCTTTCAACCATGTTCTAATAGTTTCTCAAAATCATAATTTATAAATTATTATCCAAAATGATGAAGGAATGAGCTTAAATGTCTTTTTCTACCATTGTAACAAGCCATTCTCTGATATTCAATGAAGCTCTTTTACCTAATACAGGCATTCCAGTTCTCTTAACACATCAATAATTCAGTTTCACAAAACATAAGATCAAGCAAATACTGTACTTGTAGGATATTGAAACCAACTTACAAAATTGTTTGGCAAATGCTCTGAGTGTTGTATAACATCACATATCAAAATGAACTGAACTGATACACCAATCAAGCAAACTGTAAAATCACACAAGTTTTTGGCAATGACATGACAGTTCCTGATGTAAGAGTAACCTTTTTGAACATTTTATGGTAAGTAATGCAGAGCTAACTTTGTATACAAATTGGATTAAAGTTGTCTCCTGATGCTACTGTGTCAGAGAGCTACCTATCTATCGTATGGTGTACCCATTCTTGCACTACAGTAAAGAACATCATGGCAGAACTAACCACAGATTCTGGTCTGTTATATCTGAGCACCAATGACCATGCTATAGTAGCCACATTCAACATCTGGGTCTGAGTCAGGTTGCACCAGGTCACTATGCACCAAAACAGTCTGAGGGCCAGTGATCCACAACGCTTCTCGTGAACTCCAGTCAGGCCCTGCCATGCAAGAAATGGTATGTAATTCCTGTACTGCAAAAATTTGGCTTTTGTAATATATATCTTTTCATTATTCTTTTACTTTTAAAGCATCTACTAGCATATATCAGTAAATGTAATACTGTAATTTCATACTTGCCTCATACACTTTTAAAAACTCCAAGGGAAAACTGTTGACCTATTAATAATATTCATTTATTCACCAGCTGGAGAAGAAAGTGCATAGGAGGCTCTGTGTTAAACTTGCCCAGTAACAAGTTATTGTGTGCATGTGCTGAGTAACTATGCCATGTTTATTTGTACAGTATACATATATTAGTAAGAATGTGTAAATATAAATATACAGGTAAATATTAAGTGTTCTGATATACAGGGTATGCAAGTACAAAGAAAATGCTAATTTTGGTGCACAATTTTGCTTCATACATTTTCAAAGATACAGAAATAATTAAGGCCTTTCATGCAAACAAAATGCATTTGGGCAAATGCTGTCAACTGTAGTCTCAAAAATTATACTGTTTGAAAAAATGAGATCAATCCTTGTCTGAAACACCTCTAGAACCCAATACTTTTAACAATCAAAACCCTTATGTACTTTATTTACTAAAGAGAATTTCTGTGCTTTCTTCTTGTCTCAACATTAAGGGACAGCTCTGAAGGTGTTGACAACACCAGTTTTTAGTCACTCTAGGAAGAAAAAAAAAATCAACTAGAAATACCAACATACACAAGTGAAAGCAATATGTCTCCTTCCACACTATCACTTACCATGATGTTTCTACAAGAGAAGACACCAAAAAAGTTATCTTTATGACTATTGATAAACCTAAGCTCACTTAAAAAGCCTTCCATCTGACTTTTAAGGGTCAAGACAAAGTTTATCTTTACTAAACCCTTACAGGTCAGGTCAAAGGCCATCTTTACTAACTCCATCTCCTTCACTAAAACACTATTTTCGTTAAGCCCTTACAGGTCAAATCAAAAACCATCTTCATTATGAGCTCGTCTGTACTACACCTTATACCCTCAACACTACCAGTCTCTGCTCTGAGGACCATGGGCCAGGTCAAAGACCAGAGGTGGCATAGTGATTATGTTTTAGACACAACTGTTTTAAGTCAACTCAAGTGCATATTTATTATACCAGGGTCTGACCTCAACAGTTTGTGAGCTAAGGTCAAGTCCAAAGTCATCATCACTGCACCTAGCAACACCACTGGCCTTTGACCTGACTCATACAGATCAGATCGAAGGCCTAGCCTTGATTAGGACTTTTGTTTGTGACTAAAAAAAAAAAAAAAAAAACTCTCTCTCTCCCAGCCTAAGCCAGGTACCCATTTCATTACCCAGCCCGTACAGTAGGATGAACAGCAGGATTAACTGCAGATCAGCTGCCACACACCAGGATTGCAACTTGTGAGGACTTGATTCCAGGTAGCCCATGAATGCATCATAGTCAGCAATGCCAACCTCTACACCACAAATGACCTTAACTTAACTTCCTTATCCCACCACTCAGTATCCTTTCTCATTCATCCACACCCAACCTTTCAAATGCTACATAATCCAACTGTGTCTGTAAGCAGTGCTACCCTAAATACCTTCCACTCTTCTTCCACTCAACATTTCATAGAATCTTACCCCATGCCACTCTTCGGTCAATCTCTCTTGGTACAACTGCAGGCAGGCTACTTTCCACGCTCACTCACTTTCACCGCTTCTTTTGACTATTATAAAAATAACCTTTAGTGCTTGTTCTCATTATGGTACAAATGGTATAAAGATGGCGATTTACCTGTATATAAGAGATAATGTCTTGCAACAAGGCTGTACAGAGTTGTTCTGCCTCTTGCTGTACTTGTGGATCTCCTCCATATAATGAATCATTACCCTCAACTGAAAAGGAAACTTCTGTTTATACTTCAAAATAGGTCTAGCTTTGTAGACTAAACTGTAGCGGTGAAAACCCTGCATAAGATGAAGTGTAGCTAAGCAGCTGAAATTACTGGAATTGCAGTTGATTTTTCAAGAAAAAGGATGACATTGTTAATGACTGGTTGATTAGGATTTACAATATATGTATGGCTCTAGGTGAGATGCCTGAGAACTGGTGATATGACTGTACAGCACCAATGTTTTAGTGCAAGGGGGATGAAAGTGAATGTTCAAATTACAGATGTACAAGTTTGCTGATTATACCCAGTATGGGAAAATTGTCATTGAGAGGGTGGTGGCATGCAAAGGGCATAACATTTGGGAGGAACATAGCTTTTGGTGAGGTAGAGGATGTGTGGATCAGGTATTTGCTTTAAAGTCTGTGCGAGAAATACTTAGAGTAAGGAAAGTAAAAAAGGGCATTTATGGATCTAGAGAAATCATATGATAGGGTTGATAGAGATGCTTTGTTAAAGGTGAAATCAATATATGGTTTGGGAGGAAAACCTTTTTTTTTTTTTTTTTTTATGTTGAAGGC
>JAUUDW010643802.1:0-10842 GCA_032361385.1 Panulirus guttatus
GTGGATAAAAACAGGATGACTAATGGAGAAGGGAAGGGGGCCCGAAAGAAACTTTGTACCCCCTGATAAAATTCCTCAGAGGGGCCCTGCTCCCCAACATGCATCAGACATATACCAGTGGAAAGAAAGTACAACAGGTCTAGCTAGAGCAGAACGAGAGAGACGAGACCTGTATAGATGCCGAAAACGAATTCCAAACATGTCACTGTTCACCAAGCAAATGAAGGAAAACCTTACAAACTGACGAACATAGACCGTGGGCTCATAATGTCATGCGAGACTCAAGAAAAGGAAAGAGAAGAAAGAATCATCAGTGAAATAAGAAAAAGATTCTTATACTCAACTGCAAAAACGCTAACCGGGGACCACCAGTTTCATTGACCCTCTGAGGGCAGAAGAGGGAGCATATACGGATGGTTGCTAGGCGAGTGAGATGCTAAAAACTCAACATGAGTCGGTCGGTGTCCAGTGAGCCAAAAACCACGTTAAAGATAAACGATCGAGCCGACTTCTTCTTAACCAGTGATCCCTCAGTGTTGAACATACCAGATCCCACAACCTCGCCACAGGTTTCCGAGAGTGCCACCGAGAACATGGCCATGCATTCTGCCGCAGGACACTGCCCGCAGCCACCAAGAAACCCTGTGGGTTACTCGATGGATGAATTTAAGAAGACCAGTGTTGGTTATTTACAAAGTTTACTTGACCAGCCAGGCTATGGTAGTTACATGGGCCTGGGGGCTGCGGTTTCCAACAGCTTGGTCTACCAACGACTCAGCTCAGTAGCTCTGGCCCAGTTCCAGGCTTTGGAAGCAGAAAACCTCCGAAATCTATGCTGGTGTGTGACTCACCTCTGGTCCTCCTCTCTCTGGGCTTTTGTTGAAAATCTCGTGTTCCTCGACAGCTCCAAAACATTTCACAGGGTGTGGCAAAATTCTTCGATTTCTATCGTTATATCCTTTGGTTCTTCTTTCTGTTCCTTAAAGCATAGCATCCTTTCCGGTTATTCCAATCCTTTGTTGGTTGAAGAAGCAAGTTCCATCTCTAATCGTATAACAGTGGTGTCCCTCAGGCTTCAGTCCTATCACCTGTCTTTCTTCTCTCCATAAATGATCTCTCTTCAACTTATCACCTTATTCATTTGTATGCTGATAATTCCATTATACACATTTCATCACACTTTCCCTTCCCTTCTCCCAGTATTTGTTCTCTTTCTCGTACTGAACATAATTCCTCTCTCATTTCGGAACTGTTTAACGTCTCGGAATGAGGAAACAGTAACTTGGCTAAAACTGATGGTAATAAAACGCATTTATTCATATATCTCTCTTTTTAAGATTCAGTCGTTTCCCTCTGTACAATATCGAAACACATTTCAACCTTGTAATGGCAGAATCATGTTGGGCTTAACAATATTTTCCAATTTCACCTGGGAACTCTACAATCATCATCATAAAGGCTGCTTCCCATATGGTGGGGATGTTGTATAGGTGCTGTGATTATTCATTATTGTGTGCAGCTGTTTCATATCTAGTGGGGTTTTACTCGCCGTAGTATGAAGTACTTCGTCCACCTCTCTGTTAAATTAGCATGAGTGGAATCAAAATCATTCCGTGTAATTAATTTTCTCGGCGTCACCTCCCTCCAGCGAGCGCTTTTTATATGTTACAATGTTGCTGCTTTCTGCCTGTTCTTCAGGTATTTTTATGGTCCCTGCATTCGTGAGCTGTGTCCCTGCAACCAAGACTCGGACTCGAGGTGCGTGTCTGGTTTATGTTTCCCATAGTTATCGTGTAGAAACCGGCCACTTTGAGGATTGACCGTTATGACACCACATCCGTCCTTCGAGCAACTAAATCTGTTGAATTCTCTTCCTCCTCTCGTCTTTTCTCGCTTCCTATAACCTTTCTGAGTCTTAAGAGTCAGGAATCTACGAGCTCCTGCGGAACCCTGATAAATTTCAGCATCATTTTTTTCTCTTACTCTTCCACCCGTCGCACGAGATGGCTAAGGCTGGCTCCGTCTCGGTCAGTACGTGATGAAAAAAAAAACAGAACGGTGATTTGATTTACGTGGTGCTGTAGGAACGCTTTTGAAAATATATATTTTGCGTTATGGGCTTCGCTGCTGCGTCTGGACGGTTGACATCAGTGGCGTCAGCAAAGTGCAATTTGTTACTGTACTCCAGTTGGGGTTTGACCGCTTCCGGCGGGAGAGGATGTTTATAACCATTAGGATAATTAACCCCTTGAGCACGACGGTGCGGCCCTTGGGTATGGCGGCGTGACCTTTGACCGAGGGGGTCAGGTCTGGGACCAGGCTCTTACACGCAAGTCATGCCGTCGTGATCAGGGGCTGTGCCGTCGTGCTCATCAATGGTCGCTCCGTCGCGTTCAGGGACTGTACCGTCGTGTTCAGGGGCTCTCACTGCACTGCTGAGGGAGAGGCTCTCACTGTTCTGCTGAGGGAGAGCCGTGGTAGGGAGAGGCTCTCACCGTGCGGAATGTTTAACGCCCCCTGATGCTGCTGGTGTTCACCTCAGGCCCTCCAGCATATGCAGCCAGGGGGAAAGATACGAGAGTACCTACCAGCAAACCCGCTTCCTACTAGTACCTACGGCAGGATTTAGCCTGAAGGAGAGGGGAGAGCGTTACGCTCACCGCGTGCTAGAGAGTTTGACGCAGGATTTCAGTGGCTGAGTAACGGAGATAGAGAGGAGTGTGGTGGGAGGAGCCTAGAGAGAGGGAGTGTGGAAAGAGTGAGTGGGGGGAGGGGAGTATGGTGAGAGGGTTCAAGCCTAATGGAGGAGTGTGGAAAGAGAGTGAGAGGGAGGGTTGATGATGCTAGGATCATCGCTGAGGAAGTGAGTGTGGAGGGAGAGTCAGACGGAGGCAGTGTGGTGAGAGGGGTCAAGACTGAAGGAGTGTGGAAGGAGAATGAGAGAAAGGGAGTGTGATGGGAAGGTCAAGAATGAGGGAGGAGCGTGGAAAGAGAGCAAGAGAAGGGCAGGAGAGTAGCAGACATGACGGTCGAGTGTGTTATAAAATGTTTAGAGTGTGGTGGGGGAAAGTTGGGGTGTGGTGTGGAGAGCGAGAGAATGGTGGAAAGTTGGAGTGTGGTGGGGAGAGTGTGTGGGTGTGGTGGGAGGGTGAGGGAGAGGGGTCGGGGAGAGTTACGAGGGTGTGGACGTGTGGTGGTTTATGAGATAATAAGCAGTTGACTGGCTGATGTAGGAGAGAGAAATAGTGGCGGGGAGGGTGGCTGTCCCGGAGGGGATATCCCACGCCCATACCTACACCCTCACGGGTCACTGGACCAGTCCCGGGCTCCTCACAGTGCGGTGGACCGGCCCCTTGCACCTCATGGTGAGACGGACCAGCCTCAGAGCCTTAAGGGAAGGTGGACCACTCCCCGATATACGGTGGGGTAGGAAAGAAGTACATACTGTGTGTATACTATATATAGCATGCGAGTTAATACTGGATAGCATACATGTATACTGCATAGCAGTCACATGTGTCATGTATAGCAGACATGTGTCTTTGAGATCGAAATAGAATTGTTATGTTATATATCATTGCTTACTATACCGGCTGGTTGCCCTGTGCATCAACCGACCAGTTCAGCAATGTTTTAGGCCGGTAACTACTGCGTAACCCCTTGAGCACTATGGTACCACCCTCACCCACGACGGCTGAGGAGTCTGTAGCAGGAGTTCACTTGGCGGTCGTTTCCAGGTGCGCCTCAGCGTCTTAAAGCCAGGTACCGACTTTAGTTGGTGACTGTTTCTCTCACCCGTTGGTAGTTATAAGACACTCGGGTCGGCCACTCCGATTGTGTTAATTGTGTGGGTGTGGCCGCCAAGCACACTGATGCTGGACTCTTTGAGAATTAAGTGAGAAGTTGTTTAGGGTCACATGTCGTTTGCTGCCAGTTGCGACAGCGGGCAAGGTGTTCATTTAAATGTGAGTTCGTCTTCTAACCCTCGAGAACTGTAATGTCGTGGCTAGCGACGCTACAAGGCCAACGTAAACCAAGGGTCACACCAACGTGCTGAAGGGTTTATAAGTCCTTTGCTGGCAGTGAAAGACTTCAGGACGCTCTCCTACTCATAGTGTTCACAGACTAAGACATTTTGATTCAGTCTTAATAAACCTAAGTACAGAAGTGTCTTGCCGAGAGCTTAGTATGACCAAGCTGAAACGTGGGTCACAGCTTCCGTTTCAGTATATATCAGACATTTAGTATAACTTGACTGAAACTTAGTCTGCAGTTGTCGTTTCATTATATGCTGGAAGCTGAGTACGTAAGGCTGGGTAAGATGCCATACCCGGAGATGTGGTTTCAGTCTGAAGATGTTTCTGAATACTTCGGATATAATGGACACAGTGGTCGTCAGGAAGATCTGAACCCCGAGTAGTGAAGCTCTCAGACAACCAGGCCACAGATATCTAGGTTCCCCGGGCGAGGAAGGAACCTCTCACCCCCATTGCCCCCCTCTGTTGCCCCTTTCACACCCGATCCCTCACACCCTGAGGGCGTTCCCTTTCCTTGTGCATCGCGTTGCTATGGGTCGTTTTACACTGGGATGAAGATTGGCAGAAAGCATCCTTAATGAGTGCACAGATGGTCATTGACCTGGAGAGGCTTCCTTCCATACGGGGAGAGAGGTGTGCGAGGACGTTCTCTTGGTGTGAAGCCATTTTGCTCCTGCTTACCTCCCAGCGAAGGACCGAATCCCGCTCAAGGGCTGGATGGATGTACGCCGAGCCAATAGTTACACGGCACAGGGTCCCATTGTGATTATAATCAGCCGTGTAAGTGATTGGCGTGTTCTGAAGTCCGCATAAAGGGCAGCACAAGGCGTTATCGTCGTGTTCCGCTAATGTCAGCCTCACAAGGCATTGCTGCTGTCTTGGTAATACCATTGTGAGCGTCAGCAGGAGTCATCGTCATGTCATTGTGTCATTATCAGCGTCAGAGGGAATAATCTGTCATTTTGGGACTGTCACATGGAATTATTCACAGAGTTGACGTAAAGAAATGAAATAAAACGTAAGCGTGAATGGACTACAGTCGTCCAGTCCCCATAAAACTGGCCATGTTGGTAGTTAGTCAGGGGTTCTCGCTAAGAAGGAAAGTGACTGTGTCATTATCCGTACGTGCGAGTGATGGATTGCTTTGGTCGAGAGCACCGCGTCGGACGACAGACAGTTGTGCGAGACAGAGAACTGCGACACGGATGGGGTCGACCTGTTGTGCTTGGGAAGGACCGCTGGCGGGGGGACTATATGCGGTGGATCCCGGCTTGCGGTATGGGATCGGCAATGGGACCATTGATTTCTGTTTAGCTTTTGTACGTGTGTGTGTGTGTGTGTGTGTGGTTGAGGATACGAGTTGGTCTGAGGGTTCCCACGTGACCCTCGTCCCCACGCGTGGGAGAGGGAAAATAAATAAAAAAAGAACCATGGAAATCGCAGGTTTGTTGCACACAGTTACTGGCGAACGGCGAGCGACTTTGATGAACGGGTGTCCGACGGGAGGGTCGGGATAGAGCAGTCGCCACCTAACCACAGGTTGCCCAGGATTGCTCCTGCCTCTCTCTCTCTCTCTCTCTCTCTCTCAGGCCAATGTTGACCCATGTGACGACCACGGACTACATGTAATCGTGTTGGTGTCATGTCCTAGTCATGGTTCTAGCGTGTGGTCGTATGTCGTGGTAGGTCGTGTCCTGGGTATTAGTCGTGATTCCCTACTCGTTCGTGCTGGTCGTTAGTCGTCTTCGTCAGTCCGTGAGTCGTGTACGTTCGTGTCCTGTTATCGTGTATGTGTGTGTGTGTGTGTCGTGGAGTGGCGACAGTTTGCGACTGAACGTCGTCGTCGTCGTCGTCGTCGCCTGCACTGGTAGCGGCACCTGAATGGTCGTAGTCTACCGTCCTGGTCGTGTGTAAACCCGTTTGCACGCCTTGGTCGTCCGTCTCCCCTCGCCTGTGCTGGTCGTGGTCGACGACAGCGAGAACCCCCCCCCCTCTCCCCCAGCTGGACCCACAAATACTGAGGCAAGGGGGGGGTTTGGGGGAATGTCTGGCTCGAGCCGAACACAGAAAGTCCGTTGCTAGGAGACGCAAGTTGTAGATGGAGCAGAGTTGACGCTAATGAGTGTTGCTATGGCGGAGTGAGAGGCGCAGGAACTGTACAGCAGCAGCAGCAGCAGGAGCGAGGGAGGGGAGGAGGAGGAGGCAGTAGCAGCAGGAGCGGGGAGGAGGACGCAGCGGCAGGAGCAGCAGATGCAGAAGGAATAAGGGGCTATGAAAAAAGACTCGCCCCAAGGCAGTGAAAACAGCATAAACAGGGATCAGATGGGGAGAAGATTGGCGGGGACGTCAGTTGGAGGCAGCAGGACTGACTGGACACACAGCAGAAGTGGTCCAGCAGCAGGAGACAGTAGCAGGCTTAAAAGCAGGGAGCGGTAGGTTAAGTGGAAGAGTGAGGGCCAGAAGGAGGGAGTTAAGGGAGGGGCGTCGGCGGGAGGTGAGAGGCCGCCAACACAGCAGTACAGTCACGCCTGGCTGCCTCACCCTGAGGTTACTGCTGCCGGACCCAGCCACCACCTGCCTCACCCTACCTCACCCTACCTCACCCTGAGGTTACCGCCGCCGGACACCACCTTCGGTACCGCACTCCTGTTCCTCCGCCTCCACCACCCGGCTCCTTCCCTTCCACCGCCCGTGTTCCTCCACTTCCCCAGCCTCGGGCTCCAACACCTCCAGTCTTGCCCCTGCACTTCCGGTGGCCCTGCTCCGTCGCAGGTTCGCCCCCACTGTTGTCTCCCCACCACAGCTCACGTTTCAGTTGTCTCCCCACCACAGCTAACCTCGCTGCTCTCTCCCAATCACAGCTCACCTCATTGTTCTCACCCTACCACAGCTCGCCTCACTGCACCCTCCCTATCACAGCACACTCCCCTGCTCTCTTCCCACCACAGCTCACCTCAGTGCTCCCTCCTCACCGTAGCTCATTTCACAATTCCCTCTCCACGACTGCTCTCCGTTTTGCTCCCTCCGCACCACAGCGTGCTCCATTGCTGCCTTCCCAGCACAGCTCTTCTCACTGGTTTCTCCCAACCACAGCTCACCCGGCTGCTCCCTTCCCACACCAATGAACATCTTTTCTCCATCCCCACCACAGCTCACCCCACTTTTCCATCCCCATCACAGCTTATCTCACTGCTCCCTTCCCACTACAGCTCACCTTACTGCTCCTTACCCACCACAGCTCACCCAGCTGCTCCCTTCCCACCACAGCTCCCCTCACCACTCGCTCCCCACCACCGCTCACCCAGTTGTTCCCTCCCCACCGCATCTCACTCAACTGTTCCCTCCCCAACATAGCTCACCTCACTACTCCCTCCGCACCACAGCTTACATCACTGTTCTCTCTCCACCACAGCTCATCTCAATGCTCCCTCCCCAACACAGTTCACTACACTTCTCCATCCTTACCACAGCTCATCCCACTGTTCCCTCCTCACCACAGTCCATCTCACTGCTCCCTCCCCACCACAGCTCACCTCACTGCTCTGCCGTTGAACCACAGCGTCGTTAGTCCCAGGCCGGTGGCCGTAAATCACTGCTGCGGCGTCACCTGGTGCGCGTCCACTGCTGCCCCTCTATTGCTCATATATCACTGCTGCAGTGCATTGGTAGGATATCACTGCTGCAGTACACTGAACGGATTTCACTGCTGAAGTACACGAATTGGATATCACTGTTACAATAAACGTGTTGTATATCACAGCTGCACTACATTTGTCGGTTATCACTGCTGCAGTACACCGGTTGGATATCACTGCTGCAGTAAACTGGTCGGATATCACCGCTGCAGCACACTGGTCAGATATCACTGCTGCAATATACTGGTCTTGAATCACTTTAGTGGTAATAATCGTCAATGCACTAACAACATTTTTCTTTGAACATCACTGTTGCAACAGTCCTAATGTAACAGATAGTATCACTGTAGCAGTATCACTGTTGTATCGCCGTAGACTCAGTATCACAGTTAAATCTTCGCTGTTTGAGCCTGAGTTTTGCATATTCACCGTTGATGCGTCTTTCATCATCACTGTTGCAGCGACTTCGCTCGAATAACACTGAAGTCTGTCACTGCTGTCATATCCTCGCTGAACTTGGTTTCTGTATTTTCACTGATTTTTGGTATCACTGCTGCATCGCGGCTTTTATAGTTTCATCGTTGCAATATCACTGCTGTAATGTGAGTGTTGCAGCTTCATCTGTCGAATTTCACCGTCGCACTGCACCAGCATAGGTTCAGTGCTTTTTGTTTTTCGTAGGGTTCAGTGATGCTGCTGCTCACTCTTGTAGTTTCCCCCCTTTTGCAGGTGACTTCTTTTTTTCACTGCTGCAAGGCCAGATTTCAGTGTCATCACTGTAGTTCTTCACAGTAGGGTTCACTGTCGCAACAGTTAACTGCGATAAAGTCATCTGTGTCATCACCCCCCCCCCTTCCCTCATCCTCCCTCAGCGCTTCAGCACTGTATTATCACTGTGCTAGTCTCCGATCTACCTTCACCGGTTCCAATATGATTGCTCTCGTATCACTGTTCAGTAACACTGCAAGTTACTCTCGTGTCACTGCTGTAGGTAGCATCATTGCTTCCCATACAGTTGCTCTCATGTCACTGTTCTAGCATCACTTCTGACTGTGATTGTTTTCACATCACCGTTCAACGTCACTGGCAGAGGGCTAGAGTCGTCGTCGGTCACTGTTCCCCCCCCCACACGTCACTGCTCCATCGTCACTCCTCGACCTCAGAGTCTGCGTCATAATTCACGGACTCCAGCCTCTGGGCAATTGGGTGTGTTACACTGTGGTTACCGTGGGTCAGCCGCCGTGGAAGTGTGTGATTACCTGTTTGCCTGTTTGTACTGTACGGGGGAGGGAGTCCTGCACTCGTGGGGCCACATCTCTCAAATTTCCTTCATCATACAATTTTTCAAACTTATGAATGCTGTCCACGTGTATAATCTCACACTTCAGTTTATTGCATTCAATTTATATTCTTATAAAGATATATCTTTACATCTTCTATTACATGTTTCTTGCTTGATTTCATTCAATGATCTCTGCTTGGTGTCCCATCCTTGCATCTTTTGAAGAGCTGTTCACTGTCTACGTCATCAAGCTGGTTTGAAATCTTGAAGATTGTGATCAGGTCACCACTTTTTCTTTTTTCTTTCATCCTTGGCTGAAAAATTGTAATGCCTTTAAGGCTTTTCCAGTAACCCAGCTTTCTTGATTCTGGTTGCCATTTTTGTTGACCTCCTCTGGACCTTTTCTGTTGGCTCTTTGCGATTCTTGAAATGCTGTGACCAAATTGGAGAAACATTTTGTAGTTTTGGTGTAATGTTGGACACAGAGAGCTCGCCGAGTATTTCCTTATTGCACTTGAATGCTATTGTAATACTTGCCAGCATACAGTTGGTCTCCTTAACTATTTTCCTGAGGTGAGACACTGGCGACAGGCCGTGAAACTGCACACTTCATCTGAAATGACGCTCACCTAAAGCGAATATATATCCCCCTTACGCATCGTTCGTATCATGTGTTGTTAACAAAAGTACCCAAAAGTGTTTTACTCTTTCCTCCGTGTTGATGTGAAGGGCGTTGAGTGGGTGGTATGGATGTTACTTATGGGTGTAAGTATACCTTAATTATTTTTTTTCTAAGTGTGATTTCTTTTATCATACACCTAAACACCTTTAACACTTTACAGTGTCTTTCCAACTGTAATTTCAAGACATGCAATTTGTACCGGTTACATATTTCTTTTTTCTTTTACATGTACGTAACATATACGTCATTTTGTATGTATTATTTATGTATTTGTACATCAACTATACAGACAGAACTTTATTTACATGAAAAACCATCACTGGTAAGACTGAAATAAAAGATATTGTTTGTTCTACTCTCAAAATAACTACATTGGTCGTCCTTGTAAATCATGGGCAACTGAGATGTGATACTTCCTCTGTTGGCTGTTGTGATAGGTTGCTAGAGACCCCTATGGGTAAGTGATGGAATCAGTTGTCAGCTAAGAATTCAAATGAGGGCGGGAACCATCAGATCTCACATTAGTGTATCATTCATATGTGCCAGAGAGCAATGTAAGGACGATGTCGACTCATGTTAGTCTCACACACACACATAGAATCCTGAAGAATATTGCTTTCCACATGATATTCATGGAGAGGCCTTCCTCTGCTGTGCCCATCCTCATTACAGCACTTTACATTTACCCGGGTTAAATTTCGTCAACCATGTACAACACCATCTACAGAGTTTGTCAAGGTTCCCTTGTATGCGCATGCAATCCTCCTCGCATTTTGCTTCCACCATGACTTTGACACATCTGCAGACATATGCAGGTAAGCGTCCAGTTCTTCTTGGAAGTCATTTATGTGGATCACGAAGAGCTGTGGTTCCAGAATATAACCCTGCGGCACGCCAGTGGTGACCTCAACCCATCTCCAGAAGGTTCCACTGACATTCATCCTTTGTTTCTTTTCACTCATAATCTGTCCATCGAAGGAGTCTAACCCTTAATCCTGCCTTAGGATCCGCTTTCTTTACCAGCCTCCTGTGATTCTTTTATCGTGTCACGTCTTTCTTTGTTAGGTGAACACAGACCAGCATTTCAGTGATAGTATGAGTGTTTCCTATGTAGTATAGTGTCAAATGCTCTTAGGCAGTCCACTTACATACAGTCTACCTACCCACTTCTTTTGTTTAAAACGTGTGTGATATTGATGATGATAG
>JAUUDW010643813.1:0-10842 GCA_032361385.1 Panulirus guttatus
AGGTGCCGTCCCCTGGTGTGGTGGCCTGGCGTTTGATCTCGTCCTTAAGGCTCAGGTCAGAGGCCGGGCCATCACACGCAAGGTCGTGACGCCGTATTCAGGGGTTTCTCGGTTTAGTGATACAGGAAAACAGATAAGAGATGACAGGGTCACGAGAATTTTCCCATCAGGAGCAACACAGACGTGGCTGCTCGAACCAGCGTCACCAGGCGTCACAGTCCATTGCTAACTCGTCAAGCCACTACCATAGCCCCATATCTAATCTTAATGTTGTTCTCCGAAACGCCATCCTGTAACATGGATAAGTCCCCTTGTCCCTACGTCGTTACAAGACTGAGATGGACTGTACCTTAAGTGGACCCTTGTAACCTGCCTAGGATTAACTGTACCTCCACCCTGTAACTTACCTTAGATCCACTGTACCTTGAACGTCGTAACTTGCATGTGATCAGCTGTAACTTCGCCACCAAGCTCAACTGGTCCCGGTTATAGCAAATTCGTGTGAAACCTTGAAGACTCGAGTCACTTGGGCCCATTCGAGCAGGCTGACGGCTATGACAGTCACTTGGGATGGAGGAAGAGGAAGAGGAGAAGGAGGAGAAGGAAAAGGAGAAGGAAGAGGAGGAGGTGGTGGAGAAGGCCTCTCAGGACGGTTCTGCGTACTGTGCGTCTCCACTTACAACAGGAGAGGACACAGAGGTCCTTACCCCATACCGGTGCACGGCAGGGCATCCGTTGTCTCCAATGGCGTAACGCCATCTTAACTCGGACGGGAGCCACTGCATCTGTATCATTATGGATCAAGATACTACCAAGTGACGGCTTACCTGTCCCTCACGGCATCCAGCTGACCGAGACCAAAGTCTCGATCCTCCCTCATGGCGTCCCCTTCGTGGTATATATCCGGGTGGTGGTGGGTCCCGACCAGGGCCAGGCCCACGACAAGCGAACTGCACACGGAGTGCATCACCAGCCACAGCCTGTGGGATGGACAAGTGGATGTGGTAGGTGGGAGGGTGAGTGTAACATAAACAACTGTCAGAAGAAAATGCAAACTTCAGAGAAAACTATATGCAAAACCTGTGAAAGTGTTGTGGACCTGAAGAGATGTGTTTTATTACTTCTTTATTTCAAACCTCACTATCAAAATAAAAAATCATACAGAATACACAAGACGTAAAAACTAAGATGTGATTTATCAATTCTTTACTTCCTAACGCATCTTTCCCAATCTACGGTTAAGGCGTTGAATCAGACATCTTTATACAGAAAATCAAGAGTAATTGTTGCTTTTTGATATCTCTAGATTATCCCTTACCTTAATGCCTTTGCAGACGACGGTGCAACCAGAGCCATCAGGAGCAACTCAAGGATGGGCAAGAGGTTCTCTGGGCGAAGCGAAATTTCTCCAGAGAGCGTTAGCCAAAGTCTCTTTATAGCTTCAACGTACAGGGCAAAAGGTAGCAGAAGTGGTTCCAGGACGTAAGACCCATATCGCTGCAGGAGGTTCTTGTTCGGCTTGGGTAAGAACTCCCAGAACGGTTCAAGGACAGAGATCTCGTAGTCATATATGGTGTTGGGGTAGGCGTGGTGGGACAAGGCGTGACTGATCCTGAACTCGTAAGAGGAGAGGAACGTCAAGTCGAAGTAGTACATCCTCCAGGAGTCGCGCTGGTGCACAAAATTGTGGGAACAGTTCGCCGTCAACGACAGGAAAATGCCTGGAACACAGATGAATATTTCAGTGTCTTCGATGAGTCTAGTTCAGTATGGACATCTGCAAATAAAGGCGCTGGATAATGTAAATGTGAATAAAAGAACACTAAAAGCAACTTTTTTGGAGTTGTCATTTGATGATCAATAGCGTCGAAGTCGGGCAAAAGTCTTACTTTAAGACAACGTAATTACAGCTCACTCGAAGTGTATGTGTTCGAATCCCTGCGAAGGGGAACTCCAGCAGAACTCACATCGGTAATAACCACTAGGAGACCCACACAAGGAGACACCATGAGGAGACCCATCACCACAGAACCAACACTAGGAGACCTACCATTAGGAGAGCTATCACTTGGAAATCAGCCACTAGGTAACCCAACAACTGGAGACTTACCACTAGATCGAAGACCTATCAGTAGGACGCCTATCAGAAGGAGAACCACCAGTAGGAGACCCACCGTCACTTAAGAGACTGATCACAAAGGAAACCATCAACAGGAGACCCATAACTTGGTAACCCATCATTTTAAGCTACCGAGTGAATTTGCATTTGATTTAGTTCCTATTTCGCTGTTATGTTTCGTCCTCTGAGCTGTGCCTTGGATACGGTCTTCATAGCTTGTGGCACGTTACAGTGAGTAACTCGAGGGCTGTACAGCATGCATACTGAGCGTTTAGTTTGACTTACCTGATGCGGGAGGTTTAGATATAGGCTTGAGCCATAACTGTATCTCAAAGAAAAGTAGATACATTTCTCCCTTTCCCTCTCTATCTATATAACTGTCTATCTATCTATCTGTCCGTCTATTTACCTATCCATCTCTCTATCTATCTCTGAATCTATCTATTGTCAAGCCAACTCACTTTTCCTCTTCATTCGTCTCTCTCTCTCTCTCTCTCTCTCTCTCTCTCTCTCTCTCTCTCTCCACTCCAGCACTACAGAGCATTAAAGTCAGCAAGTGAAAATATACAGTATTACAAGCAGTTTCGTCTCACATAGGATTAAGAAAAAATTCCTCTACAGCACAAGCAGCCAAACCCAAAAGACGCTTAACCAACTAAAGGGCTTGACGTGAACAAGGAGGGGAGCCGCACCTGCCAGGACGGCGAGGCTGACGGAGTCGCTGACGGCAGCGGCCAGCATGGAGGAGGCGAACACCACCGCCAGAGAATCCTGGATCGCCAGCATCCACCGGGTGGGACCCCTCCCGACCCTCCGTATCACCGGTTCTGCCTGAGAGGGAGAGAGGGAGGGACGCCAGTGAACAACAGTAACAACACAACTTCAAAGACGAGACTGAGCACTTAGATGTTACTGCCACCCAAACCCCATGAAAATAAAGATAATGAAACGGAGGCATGATCCAAAGGTGTTACCGGACTTCGCCTTCAAGAGGTCACACTGCGAGCTAAAAAGTTCGCTCTTGGCGAGGCTGCATCGTCGGGAGTACAGTCTCATAATTAAGCTTCTCACTCTAAGGATGTCTTCATTTCCTTGCTACTGTCACTAGCGCAGCCATTTACTGCAGGAGCCTTTGGAAAGGTCCTGGGTAACGCCAGGACACGTTCATACACATTGGTCCCTGGGCGACCATAAATAAATATGATCCAAATGTAGACATCGGGTGATTTGAAATGATTCACATAATTTCTAAAGTGCCATATCTGCCTCGAGACAGCATCTGCCATGCTCCGTGCACCATTTGGCTGGCCTCAAGCTAGATGACGCATCTAGTTATATAACACAGAGATGTGAGTTCTCGGCTGACGTCTAAAGCATCACTGCTCTATCTTGATTTCTTTTCATCTCCCATACCCCTTCTGTTAACCATATTTATGCATACACTTATCTTATTTCTTGTTCGGTTATAACAGTATGATCTCGCATCATTTTTCAAGGGGTAAACGGGATTTGCCGTGTACCACAGACGATGGTACCGTATCGAGAGGGTTTACACAACAAAGAACTAACAACTGCAGGGGTTTGTGAAATATTCCGGCTCTTCCTTAATTACCTTGTCTATCAAGATGAAAGCCAGGCACTTTAGACCGGCATGCGTTATGTCGCTCTTACGCAATTCCAAACTAGAGGAGGGAAATATTTGGAATATTCGGTAAACATTAAGGCGTTGAAGTTTCAATTATATTTACTAAAGAGCTGTATTCTATATCTCGCTTGCGATCATTCCTACCACACAACATATAATGCCAGAGCTGATTTAAAGTCTTACATCAACTCGTAATGATATAATGTGTATATACATGCACATATACATACAGATAAGTCTATATGTCGTTAGAATAACGTTATATTCACAAAAGGTAAAAATGACATTTACAATTATTCTAACATTGAACTCCGTCTTGTTTGTTTGTACGTAGCACAGTAACCAAAATATTGTCTGACACAAACCATTTTCACAAGCAAAGGCACATTAGAATAATAGGAAAATCATCACGACTAAAAAATCTCTACCTACCTTTCTCCGAAACGTCTTGAAGAATCCATCCTGGTGGAAGGTGTAGGGCGAGTTCCTGGGAGTGTGGGCGTCCCTGACGAAGTATTTGGGCAGTAGTGTGAGAGGCAGGGAGGTGAGGTGGGAGCTCTCAAATACCTCGGTGATGTCCGTACCTCGCGTCGCCAGGAGCCAGTCCTTGCCTGTCGTAGAGAGCAGGAAACTGCCTGGTCATCTGAGTCATTACATTGACCTGTGAGTTTTCAATGATGGAACACACAAGCACGTCACACTAATAATCATGGCTCCACTATGTCCCGCTTTGGCAGGTAGTCTTGAATATGATTGAGCAAGATTCGTGTATAACCTGCGAGTCAGCTGTAGACAACAGTGACCTCAATCGTGGTTCTTTTCATACATGGCGTAATACAGCTTTCATTATTATCTACAGTTCAAGCTTGTACCCTTCACTCTATTAGGGCATTGCTTTGATGCGTCTCTATTCTTACAGGTTCTCTAAACTAGTGTAAATTTATTTACTGATTTGCAGTTTAATCTACACTATACTTCGCACCTTCTGATTTAATCTTAAATGAGAAACAGATCTTGTACACTTCAGCTCAGTGAAGCTTAACACTGGATTTAAAACTGAGTGTGGCGTACCTCCAGGGTGCTTCTGGATGAAGTCAGTAAGGTCGTACAACTTGTCGTGGACCCTCCAGTACTCGCCAGCGCCGTCGTCACTCCTCTTGCCTCTGATCCACTTGTGGGAGGACTTGAGGATAGCGTCTCTGTCGGTGGGGTAGCGGCGAAAGCCAGGGGTCGACCCCCCTGCCTCCTGCCTCCCCACTGGCGCACTGCAGTCCTTGCGAGGCGCCATCCTCTGCAGGGAGAAGATATAAACATTGGTGAACTGCAACACATCTGTATACATTGATTGTGATGGGTGAGCGAAGCTGTATTAAGAATACCCTACGTAAGACAGTAATTCAGATATACCGTACACTTTTGCTACACCATAGCTATAGGTACTTTTCATCTTTCGCGAGGAGAAAGGACATCATCCAATCCGCTCCATAACGAGGAGGAAAACACACCGCATGCAACTGGAAATACTGTGTATTAATGCCTCGTGTCCGTTTCGCCAAAAGACGTACGTGTGCTCAAAGTACGACAGCAGAATAAAACTCTCTTTACGGCCTGCAATAGGACGAGAAAAAAAGGGGTACGAAAATATTACGCAAGACTTACAAGACTTGCGTCAGGCAAAACCATCACTTCATTACCCGCTGCAAACTTGCCTCGCACGGGGGAAGGAAGCATTACAGACACACGTAGGGAACGAAAAATTCCCACGTCTTACTCTGCGTAGGATTTCGCATATAAGGTGTTCTTGATGTACACGGAAGTAAATGACAGGGGACCTGAGGGTCCGTTCGACTGCTTGTCGGGCACAGGCTAACATTAACAGCCTCGCTTCGTCTGCCCCTAGGGGCTTAATCGTGTCTAGTATCTAAATACCTATATCCAACCCATACACTTAAATACATTCCGCCCCTCACTGAACGACCTTATTCTCAGTCGAAGTCGTCGCTGGGGTGAGGAAGACCCCGGATGGAGTAACAGCTCACCGTGTGATATAGAGATGAGCCGCTTGCCTCCGCCACCACCACCACTGATGGGACGCTGGTAGGGGTCTGTGGTGCTTGGAGGACGCGGCCCTCCTGTTTTAGTATGCCCGGGACTACCTCTTGGGGCTGGCAGCCAATCAGAGACGAGCACTCCTTGCGCAATTCACGATGAAATGCAGAAAAAAAAGGAAAAACGAATTTGACTTTTTTACAATCACACGTGCACTTGTTGCCATTACTGACGAAGTTCAAGGTTCCAACCTCGAGTCTTTGAGTCTCGAACGACGCGCACCTGTGTGAAGAGACCTTCCAGTAACCAGGTTAGGGAAGGACTGGAACGTAGCAGTCGCTGATTAGATCCCTGTGACCGTCTTTAAGTAAGCGTGCCAGAAACGGGAGATGTGAACGAGAACTTTAAGTGGACTAAATTTTGAAATTTTCGGGCAATGTGCATGTTGAATGTCTAAGTTTGACGGTGTGAAAAATGACAAATTTGACGATATTATAACTTAAAACATATCTTCAGTTCCTTTGAAGTGCTTTAGCTCTCTTACTGTCTCCACAAACTAGAGTGAATCAAAAAAGAATTTCAACATCTCCACTGAGGACCACAGTCTCTGACTTAAGCCTCGTCCTTCGTGATACAAGTGGTACCACGTCATGGGCGTCATCATCTCCTAGGCAGCCTGGTGGACACGTTACGAGGATCAGGGTTACTGCATCATTTCCCCCCACTTCAGCAGGTCTCCAGTATGTGATGCATCCATGTGCCAACAGTGACGGTGTCGGTAACTGTCGTAAGATACAAGAATGTGGATGGAAGTAAAACGTCGTTCCCTTCTTGTGGATCATAAATCATAACAAGAGCCGAAATACTGTTCTCCTGTAGGAGGCAAGCGCTTTCTGGGTAGTGGCACTCTCCTCCTGTGCCACTGCCAGCAAGACCAGACCGTTGCAGACGAAAAAATGAAATCACACACAATCAACTGAAACTCCTAGGAACCCACTAATTGATTCCTCCTCCATACTCTTGCAGGGGCTATTATCATCGTACTGATTTTGTGGCAAACTCAGGCACGAAGAATTTTCTTGGCAACTGATTATTTGCGTAACTGGTCTGCAACATGCAACAGTCTCTACAGTATAAGGAAGAGCAGGGAAAACGATCTCTTTAGTTATGTGGTGACAGATGGGACCTTCTGGGTCCACCAAACAAAGACTGCCTGGATGTGCTTGCACGTCTTGTATGCTGTTCCTGCATCTTACAACCGGAAGCCTTGTAATGGACCGACCATGGCTCTTGACTACAGCGTTTTAATAATTCTTTCCTTTTACTTGTACAGTGGATGTCATACCTGCTGCTGTGAACGGTAACTTAGACGTACATGTTATGATGGGTCATCCTCAGTCTCTTCATTGAGGGAATCAGACGCTGTTAATAAGTTAAGAAGAAACTGAACACAGAGGTTCTTAAACTAATATTGCTTTACGCATTTCGATCCTCTGGTATCCTTAAAATCCCTAAAAGACCACAGAGTAAGTTTAATGTAGTTTCATTAGGAAAACCATACGAATGATAGAATTAAAGCACAGATGATTCCATGTTTACTAGAATTACTTCATTAGCACCAAAAGCAGTTGATTATGAAAAGCTGTGAAATGAAAAGACGTGTGCAATGTGGTGGATCATTGCTTGCTTCGAAAACTTACAAAACAATTGATTTAAACAAACATTTTCACTAAAGCAACAAATATATCTAGGTACTACACACTTAGTATCAAATACCAATTTCTCGTCAGAAAGAATTTCTATTAGTCTCGCAGCTGCAGTAGCCACAATAAAAGGGATCCATGATTCTATAACAATAATGACAATAATGATGATGATAATGATAATGATGATGATGACAGCAACAATTCATAATGTAATAATAATAATAATAATAATAATAATAATAATAATAATAATAATAATGATAATAATAATAATAACGATAATAGTAACAGTAATAATATCAGCATAATGTTCGTGACTTGCAGAGTCTGGGCCTGTTATGTAATACCCCTGGGGAGTCAGCCGAACCCACCGGATCCGTACCTGACGATGTGTATCGTCAGAAAAATAAATCCTGTGATAAGAAAAAAAAAGTTAAAAAAATATGTTACTGGTCTCCACTGATTCTTTTTCTTTTAAGAAGAAAAACTAAAATCCCTTCCTTGAGGAAACAGAAATAAAGAAATAAAGTCCAAATATTTGTACACAAAAGTTTCGCCTGAATTAAGCAAAATAAATATTCTCCTAAAATAACAAAAAAGAAACGATTCTTGGCTTTACAACATTTTCTCCTCCATTAGAAAATAAGAAAACATCCACTACATAGAATAGAAATAGAAAAAAAAAGACATGTTGCTGATGCTGACAATGGCATTATCCACATGAAGCAACTGGAATTGTAATTTGTTGTGTTGGCTGCAGGATAGGACGCCGTAACCCATGCCCTTCAGGAGACGGTATGCCGTTCCTCCCCCGGCGAACCCACCGTCGTGAAAAGCTAGTTTTTACGTTCTTCTCCCGCAGAAAAACCCGACTGTCTTTGTTTTTTCCTCCTCCATTTATTTTCGCCCCACAAGGCAGGCCACGTCCGGGAAGCACCAATATTCTGTTTAAACTGACATCAACACACCGTCCAAGCGAGCCAGCTGTAGTTGAACCAGTCCGAGGCAGAAATGAATGCTCCGTCCATGGAAGGAACGTCATCCGTGGATGAGCCACGTATTCATGCAGGGATGTGGCTGGCAAGGACCTGGTACCATGAGCGAGAATGATGAAGATAAACCCAGTAGTGCTTTGGTACAGAGGAAATGATTCCTTTCATAAACCTTCCCTTATGACCTTGGCACTGGCAGCATCCCTAAATATGCTCTACTTAAGAGTCCAATCCTTCTGACAAGTCATGCACATAGATCAAGAATAGCAGCGGTCCCAGAACAGATTCCTGCGGCACTACACAGGTGACCTCATGCCATTTGCAGACAGCTCCACGGGCATGCGTTCCTTGTCCCCTTCCACATTATAATGTAATCTTCTCTCCAATCAAAGGGTCTAACCCTTTATTCCTGCCTGGCGATTCAGCTTCCTTACCAGCCTTTTATGTGGTACGGTGTCAAATTCTTTCTGGCACTCTAGAAACAGACAATCCACTCAGTCCTCACTTTTGTCTATAACAGAGCTCACTGTCACGTAGAAATCTAAAAAGCTCGTTTCACATGACCTCCTCTCCCTAAAATCGTGTTGTCGTCTCTCTTTGGCAGATTCTCCTTTACAGGAAGTCAGTCATTTGCTCTTTGGTCATCATATCCAGTACCTTGCAGACCACACTCGCTGACAATACATCAAAATATATCAACGACAAATCGCGTCATACCGTCAGTACAGACTCTTGTGGACGATGACCGACGGCTCATATGCGTACGAGGATGAAGACAATGTCTTCTTGGATGGGAGGGAGGGAAGCTGGGAGGGATGTTGCTGGGAATGATGTACATTTGCTGGTGGGACACTGCAGCCCCTACCGCAAATGGACTGCTCCTCTCCCTCGCAGAGGTAGTGAGGCAAGAACTGTGACAAAAAACGACCTTAAAACACCTTGGTTCTTGCATCTCACACTCGCCCATATTTTGACATCTTGTCATGCTTGAAGGTGTATGACTGCACATCCTTATTTTCTTATATATATATATATATATACAGACTGAGGGATGGAGGAATAGTTGTCACCTTAATGATTTTAATATTCACTCCTTTTGATTTCATATGGATATAATTTCAGTGAGAGTGAAAGTCATTCTTGCCTAAAGTCACATCTATATATCTATAATTCTCATTTATCTTCATATTTCTTACCTCTTTATTTTCCTACTTTATCTTCTTAGTGATATATCTATTTCACTGCTTTTATGTTTCCACTTCGTTTGTTTCTATACTTCCTCTCAACAAGCTTATTTCACTGACTTTCTTTTAATCTAGTAATATACTAACCCACTCGCATATCTATCATATGTCCGTCTATCTGTCTTCTCTAAAGAGTTCTGACAAATCTAGCTTTACATTTTACCTCATCCTGCAAGCACACATGGCCTGTGTGACGCATATCCATCTCAGAAGGACTCAGTCACGGATCCTAGAAACATCTAGATGTTCTTGCAACATCCCCGTTAAAAAAAAGGTTGTTAATAACTGCTGCATCAATGGTGTTATTACTTAGCAAAAGTGAAGCATTACTGGTTCCCTGCGAGTGTTTCAGCTTACTTTTATAGTACATAAACGCGTTTCACGCTAGTTAGGACACTCTTAGTTGTACCGTAGTGACCCTACGATTCAATAGCATGTCGGAGCCTTGCCAGTGTCAGTAGGTAAAGACATTTCTTGATTAAAATAAATGCTATTATCAACATTTTTATAAAGTGTATTGAAATCAATATTGTTAGATTTTATAGGTATCATCAGCAAAACGTTATTCAGCTCCAATATGTACAAGTTAAACGCACAATGAATGAACGTATGTATGCCTGTATGTATGTTCAACTTGTTGGGTATATGCAGCTATTGCCTCTTACTCCTGAATTAGGCAATAAAAAAATTATATGGAAACAAAGTTTCAAGTTATTTAACTAAACTGAAGATAAGGTTAATAATGAATGAAATAAAATGCTTACAACATCAATAATTCCTCAGAAATGTTTCGAAATTTGATTTTGTATTTGAGTATACCATGCAATTACTACGTTTTCTTAGACAAAAAGATGAGGCTGAGAATGGAAAGGCAAGGCTTACCTATATTATTCAGATCTCCCATTTTATTAATTCCTTGGATTGCTTGATATAATTCCTCTACCTTGAGCTGACCCATATGATTATTTGATATGATTTCTAATATGCTAAGTCCTTTCATTAGACTGTGCTGATTACATTTCCCAGACACAAGACTCTCCCAAACCACTTATTTCACTTCCCAAACCCAAAGTTCGTATACATATCT
>JAUUDW010643824.1:0-10842 GCA_032361385.1 Panulirus guttatus
ATATATAGCGTTAATGGGATGGCCTTGATTAGGGCCTCAGCTGCCCGTGCCGTCTCAGCTAACATAAAAAAAAAAAATTAGCATAATCCCAGTGGCCCAAGTTCACTAGAGGATCTAGGTTTTGTCTCCAGCACTTTAGAAAGTCTGTGATAACTTGTGTAGAAAACGAATTGTTTAACTATGGCTGAGAAAGTTGTGCGCATGACTGTGTAGAAAAAAGAATTATGTAATGACGGTCGAGAAAACTATGCACATCCAAACGCACCACAGACATTAGCGCATCAGAGATCCAACGGAAACGCACTTTCAGTGCAAACGCACCCCAAAAACTATATTAGACCAGCACGAACATATTTTTCCGTTCATGTTTTTATCGTATTGTTTCACGATATCTGGAACCGCTGACCCTTAACTCTTGATGTTGGTAAACCCCAGCGTCGTCAGTGTTGTCACCCATCTCAGGACACCGGCTGGACGTTCAGTCTACGGTTCGAACCTCGGAAATATGTACTTAACATCGTCTGGAGTTTAGGTTAAGGGTCATAGGGACCTGGAGACACACGAGACTCACGGGAGGGAAAGGAGCGGTGGAACGTCGGAACGGGACATGTATGGACTGTGGAGAATCCAGTGAAGGTTGGTGGCTCCTTGTGGAGCAAGCACAGAAGCACGACGCCACGACATTTTTGGTTGTGATATCCTGATGTTTTAAGTTAAAGCCAAAAGCTGTATTTCAGAGGATACCAGCTCGGAACGTATGCGTTTAAGTCGAATTACAGAGAAACGCAGAATGAAGCTCAGATTAGAATAATAGAAGCCTCGAGATTGGTCATAGTCACGAGATTTGGGGTATACTTCGACGTGACGTGAGAGCAGGACAGTGACCTGTGACGCTGAAGAACTGTGGGTCGGTAGCCTTAACCTCTTCTCCCTCTTACACACACACACACACACACACACACACACACACACACACACACACACACACACACACACACACACTGGCACGTCAGTGGCCCTGGGGGCGGCACCACACTCGCCCTGTTAACCAAGATTTATACACCAGCCTGAAACAACTGTAGGGACATAGCCCCTCGCAGTGTTATTCCATTTAAGACTCTTTTTTTTCTTCTACGACATTTTTTGTTGTCGTCCCGCGGCCACAGTGTGGAGGTGGTCGCAGGCAGCGTGCGGGCCTCCACGACACACCAGGGTGTAAGATGGCATTCCCACCATCTTTCCCATCGGAAGACGCTGCTCGCCACATCCAACTGTCTTTCCCATACACTGGAAGGCGCCGTAGAAGGTGTGTCTCGCCAACGGAGGCGTCCCTCGTGGTGGAAATTCTGATATTTCTGGCAGGTCTGGTCCGCTGGGGCATACGAGTGAGACGCTGCTTCCGAAAATGAGAAAAGTAATTAGCTAATCTGTGATAAATTAGGTTTACTACACTCTAGAGTTTACTTGAGTCATCCCAAAAGCAGGTGCCCCGCTGCAGGTGTTCGCAAATGAATTAAAGATATACGTTGCCTGTGTCTAATTTACATAAATATTTTGCCTGTAGACGGGCGGGATCCTGTAGACGAGGGCGGCTTGTCAGGAGGGACTCCAGGTCTTGGCCAGTTTTTGTAGGTGTTTGTAGATCGCGTGGTGAGGGAAGGGTTGTGGTTGTGGCGGTAGTGGTTTTGAGGACTAGGCGGAAGGCAGGGTGTGGGTGGCAGAGGAGGTAAAGGATAGGGAAGTATGGATACGACAACGTACCCCGTCGTGCTAAAGGGTCGTGCTGTGTCTTTAAGGGTCGTATCGTCGTGTTCAGGGGTCGTACCGTCGTGCTCAAGGATTGTACTTTCGTATTCAAGGGTTTGAATACATTTGAGAATCAGACCTCGACCTTTCATGCTTAACAGAATCACACAGGCAGTCAGATACCTTTTGTCTGATTCCTTTGGGAACTGGATTCCTCTGTAGGCCTTAGGAAGGGTTTCTACTCGTCTTCTGTTGGATTAGAAACCCCAGATGGAATTCATCATTGTCAGAGAGATGGATCGTGACACTGTCAGCCGTGTTTTAACATTCTCACACCAGTAAACCTGTAGATTCTCGCAGGGGTATGCTACTGGGCAATAGAGATGACAGAAAAAAAGAAGCAGGAGGATGCGCCAAGTGGCCTTTGATGTATAGGATCCGCCATATACGGAGCGATATGTACTTCCCCTCAAGCGCTACTCGACCGCTTTCGCCAGCTAGGGAATCACCAGTTTCGAGGCAGTTCTACATGGACGCGTGTTGGTCCCCTTCAAGTTTTTTGCAGCCTTGCGTTCATTCCACTTCGTACCGTCTGTTTCCCTGCAGGAGAAGGAACTTTATTGCTTCCAGCACCATTCTGATTGCTTTTTAATCTCGTCAGAACCTTAAGGGTTATGTGTTATCCTAACGATCGGCTTAGTTTGTCGGTCACTGATTTTCCCCGAGTCTTACATATGAGGCTTACACGCGTGTGAGGGTCCGTCTTTCTACCTGTCTTCAATTAAGTCCATACGGTTTGTGGGATTTTAGTTGTCAGCATTTGCCCTGATTTACGTCTACACTAGTGTGTGTGTGTGTGTGTGATTTTCATCCTATCCTATTTCCACCACAACTTTTCCTCCCGCCCTGTTGTCTACGTCCCTTCTTTATCCCATCTTTCCACATCTCAGACACCATATGTCTCCCGTCCAGTCACCTTCTCCTGAATGTGTCCATCCCCCTCCCCGTCCTGGCCATCCTTCTCTTCTGTGCGATAGGCAGCCAGCGGCCGCTCGGCAGATTCCGAGAAGCTCCGCGTCACACAAAGTAGGAAGTCTCCCTCCCTCCCTCCCTCCCTCTTTCTCCGTGATGTCTGAGGTGAAGGTCCAGCCTGGAGGATTGTTGTCCGTATACGGCCGCGCGTTGACGGGAGGAATGTAGACTTGCGGGAGTAATTAGTTTTTTACGAGGTTTCCTACAAAAGGAAGAGAGTGCGTATTGTCGCGTTCTTTTGTCCCGTCTGTATCCCACGCGACCCTCCAACGACGTGGGCTTTTTTCCCCGCTCGGATTCGCGTTGAAAATACTCGCGCTTTGAGGTGCGATTTAGCGCCATATGTGCTGTAATTGGGGAGGCATGGGGGGTGGGGGGGAGTGCTGCACGCGAGGGGGGGGTGAGGGACTCCCGTGTGTGTGTGTGTGTGTGTGTGTGTGTCTCACAGACATCAAAGGTGGACCGCCTCGGGTCCTGTGAGCGTCCCTGCCCGTCCCGAGGGACGCTCCAGTTGCATGGATTTAACTACCTCACTTTAACTACCCTGGGGGGAGTTGGTGACCCCTGGATTGTAGCACAGATGAGAGGGACTTTAAAGTTTCACTCCTTTAATTTAAGAATGGATCATTTTATATTTTGATAACACTAAACTTGGTATTTGTCTTTCGTTTCTGTGTTTGATGAATATTTTATCTTCTCTTTGAACCCCATCCAGTGTCTTTAAGTCCCCATCTAGTGTGTGTCCCCATGTAGTATCTGTGTCCCCATCTGGTGAGTGTGAGTCCCCATCTAGTGTATCTTAGTCCCCAACAGTGGCAAGCAAGTCCCCAGCTACTATGTTTTCAAGCTTAATTCCATTATATCAAAAATACTTTGTCTATATACGTATATGTTTTGATGAATCTCCATCACCGACTCCAACAGGCAGCATGCTTGTAGTGTGGAGATTTTAATGCTGTTTGAAAACTTCCCATCAAGTTCACAGAAACGAACAATTTTGTCCATAAGTTGCTAGAAATTAAGGGTGACGTCACGCCATGCTGATGACGGAGCAGTTCACAGTTGATGGGAGGTTCCTCCCGATGCAGGCGATGAGTTGTTGACATGAGGGACCGGCAGGGAGCCCTGAGGGGCGGACCATCTTGGCCCTTGCCACATCAGACCCTGCAAGGGCCGCTCCATCCCACACACGTCATATTTTTTTTCCCGCTAGTTTGATGAAGTTCTTGTACCGTAGCGGTGCTGGCCGTTGTATTACCACAGTAACTGCCCAACACCACCTCACAGGGCACCTGCAGAAGCGCTTGCGGCTTCGCCTTAGAGGGAGAGGGACAGCTGATGTTATTCACAAGGAGCCGCGTCCGTGCGCCATTTAAGGCGAGGTTCCTGCCGTGTGTAAAAGCTCTCCAGTAGTTCGTCTTTAGGCAGGAGGAAGGTGTCCTTCTCTCTCTCGCTCTCTCTCTCTCTCTCTCTCTCTCTCTCTCTCTCTCTCTCTCTCTCCTACCTACCTGTCTGCCACCTGGTACGACATCGCACGAGCTTGAGACCACCTGGTACGACCAACCGTGAGACTGGGACCACCCTACTACGACCCCTCATTGGGCCGTGACCACCTTTTTACGACCAATTTGATAAGAACTGCAACGACTACGAGACTGCGATCAATGGTGAATACCACAGACGAAGGTGGTGCGAGCGCCCGCTGGGACCTCAGTAACGCTGAGATCACCTGCTCACCAGTCCCACTGCGGTCCTGAGACCGCCTACCCTCATTACCTTAGAGACCAGAAGGCTAGGATCATCACTGAGGCTGAGACTTCCTATAACTCTCAGCCTGTCATTCCTCTCAGGGCTGCGGTCATCTGTTTGAACCCCTCCCAGCGCTAGGATCACCTACAGGAACCCCACCCATCCCAGAGCTGAGATCAGCCTCTGTGACCCCTCTCAGAGATGGGATCGTCCTCTGGGACACCTTTCAGAGCTGGGAGCAGCCTCTGTAGCCCCTCCCAGATTTGGGATTAGCTTCTTTAACACCTCCCAGATTTGGGATTAGCCTCTGTGATCCCTCTAAGCAGCGGGATCAGCATCTTTGACTCTTTACAGAGCTGGGATCACCTGCTGTGACCCTTCCCATCGCTGTGATCACTTACAGGAACCCCTCCCAGCGCCGGGCCACATGCTGAGACCCCTTCCAGCGCTGGGATCGCCTGCTGGGACCACTCCCAGCGCTGGGATCACCTGCTGGGACTCCCTGTAAGGCGAAAGCCAAGGTTTTTGTGGACCATGTAAAAGACGTCCGTTGTCGCTGCCATCCCCAACCTGCCCCTGGCTGGGGCAGGAGATAATGAGGATATGAAGACATTTCCATGTAATACTGCGTATTTTTTATGGATAACGATACGCATGTCGTTTGCGTCCTCCCCTGGGGGGTTTCCCTCCTAAATATACCGTAGTTTTATCGGCTGGTGTGTGCCTCATGTTTACCTGAGGCGCCTCACTTGGTAATCCATTCATTAATTGCCCAGGTTTATGGGACTCCTTCTACCCCAGGATATCACTGATGTAAATAGATTCTCCAGGTCCCTTGTCACGCACGGGGGGCCCTCTGTTACGCCTATGTTTCTCGTGGAAGTTGAGTTATGTGTATGTGAAATATAGATTCAAAAAATGTGTATATTATCAGCACGATATTGTGGACCAAGTCTGGCTCGTGAAAGCGTCCGTTTCTCTGCGTTTACAAGAAGGATTTTGTTAGAGGATCGAGGTCGATGGGTGGTAGCGTACCCCATTGTGCATTCAGGAGTACACGGATTCCACTGTATTATTCGTGTTTAAGCACAGACTCGGCACTGAAGACCGGCGGTTCTGGTGGGAGGGACTTGAGGGAGTCTTGCAAAGGTTCTTAAGTCCTCAGGGACGTGGGGGACCTGAGGGACTTGTGAGAAGGGGATTTAGGAGGGATGGTTTGTTGTCTCCTCCCAGCTCTCCTGAGGGAGTGGCTCTCAGGATCCCTCCTCTTCTCTGGGGTCATGGTGTCCACGATGGGGGAAAGGCGGTCACGGGAAGTGCTTGGCCTCCGACTCGTTAGTGTGGTCGTTGGTCTCCTGGGGCCATGGTGGTCTCCTGGGGCTCTGGTTTCTGGAGATGAATTGTCCCCGTTAAGAATGGTCTTCAGTCTCATCGTTCTTTTGTGGTTTCTGTGGGAGTTGGGGCGACGAGAGGGTGGTCTCCGCGGATTGGGGTGTTGGGGAGATTATGTCCATGGCTGGGAGACTGGGGTGAAGAGAATCTCCATGGCTGGGGTGCTGGGGGGAGATGATTTCCGTGGTTGGCCGAGGGAGGGAGGGAGGGAGGGGTGTAGGGTCCTGGGACGTCATGGGTATGCAATGCAAGTAGCCTTTCCCCCCCCCCCCCCGGGAAGAGTGTCTGGCCACAACCAGAGACAGTGGGAGGTGTTCAGTGAGCATCCGAGAGGTTGTTCCTCCCCATCCACAGTAAGTCGGGTCATGGCTAACAGGGCGTGAAGGACAATGTCCGTCTATCCGGGGAGCCGCCAAAGAAAAGGATGCTGCGGCTCCTGGTGCGGTAGGAGTTCTCTGGCTAGTTAGTGAGGTTAGAGTTCACCTCCCCGTTGTTGCTGTGTTGTGGTTGTGGCTAGTTGCTGAGGCCAGGCTCGTGCTGTGTTAGGGTGACTTAGTTCGCCGATGGGCTCTGAGCTCTCCTTTGTTGCTCTGTTAGATGTTTGACCCTGTTTGTTTGTGCCTGGCTATGATAAGACTGGCTTGCAGGATTTCTTCTATATTGCTGCTATGCCTGGCTACCTAATGCACATGGAACTAAGATTATCTTTGTCATTGTTTATCAGTATTGTAATGGTAATGTACAAAGACAGAGGTCCGCTTAGTTACAGGAAAGACCCGCGAGCACACAGCAAACCACAGACTCTGTGCCACAGGGAAGCAAAGATCCCTAGGCACACAGAAGGTCAAAGACTTTACACCAAGTGGGAAACAGAAGCAGCCGACGTTGTTTCAGACGTTTTATTCCATCACGTCATGAGGCTGCTACCTTTCCCAGTCGTGACTAGGCTGAGCCCGTGAGGAGGTCAGGGAATTGACCTCATATGTACAGCAGGCCTTCTCGGCAGACACCCTACCAACCCTTCACCTGGTCCACACTCTCTCCCTGTTCTGACTCCACGTGGACCAGCCCACCCACCCTCCAGGGAGGCGCAGGGTGGGTCCTGGCATTAATTACAGGGAGGGAAGACGATGGTCAGGGAAGGAGTGAGGGAGGTAGGGAGGAAAGGGCAAGCGTCCCTTTACCTGTGTGAGGCACAGGAGCGTGCTCTCACATGTCGGATGTGAGGTGATCAGTTGGGTGGCAGGCTGGGTTGGTTCTCTGCTTGATTCAGTCGCTCTTTGTGACTGGCACTTCGTATGATTGATTAATACCTTGGGATGGTTGATAGCGTATTGACCGACTGGCTAATCTGCCGACTAGTTAGGGGATTGAAACGTTTATCTGTTTGTTAGCTGGCTCCTTGATTAGTTGAGTGTCAGATCGACTGAGCGGTAGAAAGTTGATCAAATCAAGAACTGACTCAGTGACTGGTAGCTGCACCTTTCCCAGTACCTTTGTCAAAGCCATGCATTTACGTGCCACTGTTTTTCCTTGAGGGCTTGACGTTCATACTTGGAACAATGCTTGTGATTAGTACCATATTATTAAAAACAGACGTAAGATATATTTTTTATTGTAAGAGAACATAAGACTGGATCGTGTTCCTTAAGTCTGCAGATTCTTAACTTGCTAAGACTAGAAGGGAAAGGAATACAGTAGGTACTGATAACAGTTTGCGAGACTCTAGCCAAAGGTGAAGTAAAATTGCTGCCACAGATGAGGTAAAAACACACAGACGGCGGTCTAAGTAATCTAATATGAAATTCGAGACTTTAAACCATAACTTCATTTAGTTTTGTTCGGGGTAGAAGTCATATTGGATATCCACATTCGCTGTAGATGATTTGGAAAAGATATTCAGAAGTCCATCTTAAAGAAGGCACGTAGGTATATGTAGATTATCTGTTGAGCTTATATCAAAGACTGTTTTTTGTTTTGAGACACAGATGATTACGAAGAACCCTTGAAAGTTATGGACTGCTCGTAATTAGAGGAGTGAAATCTTGTTCACATGTTGCTAAGCAGCCTCGAGGGAGGCGGCGCCCGGCTGCTTCAGGTTAGCAGCAAGGGGAAAGGAATGTCGAGAGCTCCACAGACTCCCGCTGGAGGGCTACATCTAGGTGTTCTGTCTTGGTGTAGGGCCCAGGGGACCAGCTGGACTCCGAGCGTGGTGTGACATTTGTCGTTGAAGCGGCAGTCTCGAGGGAATTGCTGGCCTGGTTCGTTACTGTGAAAGTTACTGGAGAGGGGCGACTCGGACGCGGTCAGGAGTGGCGGTCATGCTCCTAATTGCCATCATTTGTTGGGGAGAGGTCACCGTAGGAAGCCTTACGGGGGGAGAGAGAGAGAGACGGGGTGGGGGGGTGTTAAGAAATTACGCGAAGGACGCGAGTGAAGGGGGGGCATTCATCTCCGGGGTGAGTGAGGGATGTATGTAAGTTTGTTGGAGATTTATTAAACATTTCGAATTACCTTTTTCTGCGGTACGGGAAGGGAGCTATAATATCTTTTTGAGCTACCTCTTCAGTCATACAACTTTTAAAACTGCTGTCTTCATTCACAGTTCCCTCATTCACTTCATTCCATTCAGCTGCTCTCACATTTTAAGAAATACTGTTCGAGGAAAAGAGGTGTTGTAACGGTCAGTCCTCGAGTAGTCGGTCTCCACACAAAAACTGTGAGAAGCAGCAGCCGGACGCGTGCCTCGGTTCCAAGCCTTGGGGGATCGTGGACGCATTCAGACAGCTGAAGCTTCCACCACCTCTTTCACTTCCATCCTCAGGCTGCCACCACCTCCCTGACTCTCAAGCTTAAGCTGCCTCCACCTACCTCACCTCTAAGCTTGAACTTCCACCACCTCCAAGCTTAGGCCACCACCAGCACCCCAAGCTGACGGTGCAAGATGGCATCGCGTCCATTATCGTTAATCTCAGCCGGATCAAGTCTTAACTCTCCTCCCACCGCCATATACTGCTTCTGGGTGGGTAGGGTTCCGCCCTTGTTACACGCTGGGGGTCGCTGAGCTGATGGCTTCCTAGCTAGAGTGTCCTAGCTGATGTGCATCTTAGCTAGGATTGTCCTGGCTGTGACATCCAAGCTAGGGAGCCCGAGGTGGGGCTTCCCACCTCGGGGCGTCCTCTCTAGAGTGTCATATTTAGGGAAGTTCTGGCTAGGTGCTCATCTTAGGTATTTCCCAACTAGGGTGATCCTTTCTAGGGTGTCTGTTTATTTTACAGGGTGATGGATCTTAAAAGAAAATACGATAAGAGGACACACATTAAACCAGAGCAGTAAATGGACAAATGAAACCGAGCAGTCGTCAAATGGGAGGAAATGGTTAGAATACTCGGCCAGTAAATCTGAATTAGCATAAAATGCCTGACGGAATTGATGTCCTTACAAAAATAACAGACAACTTTACTCGCGCACGTCCGGACTGAGGGAATAGATGATGTGGGCAGGAAGTGGCTTGGATGAATGGTGAGGTTTTTAGAACAGGATGAATTAGATTTTTTTTGGTGTGGATGAGTGGAGAGTTTGTAGGCGTTGATGAATGGAAAGTTTTTTGGAGTGGATGAATGAATAGGCTCTTCAGGAGCGGATGAGTGAGGGAGATTATTGGAGTGAATGTTTAGGAAGCTTTGTCGCAGTAGATGAATGAGATGGACTAGGGGTGAGTATAGTCTTTAAGTTTACGTCAGATATGCATAGCTATTTCCTCCGGTAGTCGATGAGGGCGTGTTGTGACCGCTGGGTCTTTCATCGTTGGCAGCTGTTGCAGCTGCTGTGGAAGAAGTCTAACCCCAAGGAATTTTAGGGTTGAAGTACTGATGGTTAACAATCCATTCTCCCGTATATGGGAGAAGGGTTGCTTAGGATTAAAAGCAAATTTTGAGACATATGGGCTCTCTGGGACTTGGAGAGTCCTAGGGGTCCTTCTTGACTTCGAGAGCCACTAGGATTCTTTGGGACTTCGAGAGCCACTGGGATTCTTTGGGACTTGGAGAGACATTGGGATTCTTTAGGACTTCGATGGTCATTGGGATTCCATGGGATCTTTCATAGTCATTGGGGTTCTTTTGGACAAGAGTCGTTGGGGTGTTTTGGGCCTTCGAGAATCTTTAAGGTTCTTTGGGTTTGCGAGAATCTTTGGGGTCCTTTTGGACTTCGGGAGCCACTAAAGTTCTTAGGGACTTCGACAGTCGTGAGAAATAGGATGCCCTTTTGGACGTAGAGTTTGAGAAAAGGAGTGTCTCTTTTTCCCGTGCGAGGAATGTTGTATAGCGCGACCATCGTATAGCCTAGGGATTTGTGGAACGAGCGGGAATCCTTTTCAGTTGACGGGAGGCAGGACGTAGAAGACGGGAGCATGGGAGATGTGGAACGAGCGAACTTCCTTTACAGTTGACGGGGGTAAGATATAGAATACGGGGGACTAGATAGTCCTGTCTACTTCTCTTTTACACTTACTACTTCACCTGTTTCTCTTATTCGCTTGGCTTCAGCAGTGTCGACACCTCGTTCCAGCCACCCTTCACTGGTGCTGCCAGCCTTCGCTGTTGTTTGTTGACCCCTTGCCGTGTTCCCGCCATAACCCTTGCCATGTTCCCTTCTGTCGCGCCTCATCCGTGCCTTAGCCGGCTCCCGCCCGTTTAGCAGGTATGTCCCGGCTACTTTAAGGGCTCCCTCATTTAAATAGTAATCTGTTGCGGTGCGCGTTGACGGTTGCCCAAGCCAACCAGCCTAGCCTAACCTAGCAGAGCCCAGCCCGTCCGTCCGTCCCTACACCACAACCCATGTTGTGGTCTCTCTCTCTCTCTCTCTCTCTCTCTCTCTCTCTCTCTCTCTCTCTCTCTCTCTCTCTCTCTCGCTCTCTCTCTC